>JARFOC010001094.1:176963-191160 GCA_031763485.1 Osmoderma eremita | reverse complement strand
AAATGAGAGATGTAAATACGACTCATTATTAGTAGACGTATCACACTGATGAGATTAAGGAAAATCGAAAC
This sequence comes from Osmoderma eremita, assembly GCA_031763485.1. Taxonomy (NCBI): domain Eukaryota; kingdom Metazoa; phylum Arthropoda; class Insecta; order Coleoptera; family Scarabaeidae; genus Osmoderma; species Osmoderma eremita. Next base: position 191,089 of record JARFOC010001094.1, on the reverse strand, counting down.
ATATCTTTTAAATGTGGCGCCATATTTCATATGCAGGATTTCCTCGTATTTTCGTATTTGGTCGTGTACCAAACCGGAGGGCGCTGTATTGCAATAACGATATGGGAAATATGGGAATAACGATCGAGATAGGTTGGCCACAATGTATATAACCAGTATGTAACAGTTGGTAACAGTATATAAGCCTACTTCTGCTTATTTGTATTCAGAATTATAATTTTGTAAATTATTGGGGATTTAAAATTTATTCTGCTATAACTGTCATTATTTAAAATCATCGGGAGACATCGTAATAACTATTTGTGTATTTGCACTTCAAAATGTTTGCAAATTTTTAGCAACATGAGATATTTATAACCACTGTTAGTACACCGTTATAACAGTTCTGCATTTAACTCAAAATGTCAGGACAGTATTTAATTTTAAAAAATATTGCATTAACAGACTCTGTTCATCAGTTTTTGTACGAAAGTGAGTCTTGGGATAGTGATATTAGTCCTAGTACGTATATGCATGGGATACACATATGTGCGCATTGAAATATATTCTTATCTTATAGGTTTTCAAACTATTGGTGGCATTTTTTCAAGTTCTAAATATGTTTGGTATGCAAATGGACCAAGATTTGAAGTTGTTGAATTAAAAACAGGAAACAAAATAGCATCTTGGATATTTGGTTCTATTTTGAAGGATAGTTCAGCAAAGGTTGCATGTTTAGCAGAAATACCTTGTTTAACAAAGGAGATACCTCTTTTAGTATTAGGTTTAGATTATACTTTAACTGGAGGTGTCATATGTATATTTGACATACTAACATCAAAAATATTACGAGCAATTCAAGTTAATGATAAAGTAAGTTTATTGATAGATAATTTTTTTTTATTAAAAGAAAAATTTTAGGTTTCATATTTACATGTGATTGATTGTGGCAATAATATTTTTCCAATACTTGGTCCACTTAAAGCTTTCGATGGAGTTGTGGCTGTAGGACTAGAAGGTGGTGATGTGTTGCTCATCGATTTATGTTATCAATGTATTGATGAGGGTATTACTAAATTATATAATTCTTAAATCAGTGACACTAAGGGACATTCATCTTTTTAGCACGATATGTAAATTCAGTTGAAGATATTAAAGGGGAAGTAGATCCTTCTCAAATAATTCCTCTTACTATAGATGATATAAACAGCATAGAAGATCACAAACAAAATGCAACACAGTTGGGAAATCATTTATCAATATTATTAAATGGTAAAAACGATGAAAGGTTGGTTATTATTACATTCATGTCTTGGTGGTTCTAGGTAGCAAAGACCCGCATTTTACTTTAAAAGGACCAAAAGGTGATAATAGAATACATGTTAATAAGGCAGAGGTGCTTGTTACTTCATTATTTTATTCATCCCAACTTGGCTCTTTATTAGTAGGATACAATTTTGGAGCTTGGCAAATATGGAATATAATAAACATGAAGTTAACATACACTTCACCTGTTTATGAAGAAAATATACCAGTTTCTCATTTTGCCGTGCAGGTAACTAAAAAATACAAGCATAAAGTTATATCAAAATATCTTCAGCATTTGGCAATTATATTTGAAGAAAAGGTTGAGCAGTGGTGCTTTAGGCTAGTTAACGCTTTGTGGACCACATAATTTTTTTCTTCTTAATTTTGAGTTGCTATATATAATTTGCATTGAAATCATTAAGAAAATTGATGTTGGAAATAAAAAATTTTTTTTGCATTTTATTTGTGGAAAGTAATATGGCTTCACAGTGAGACCGGTGGGATATGTGGTATAACAAAAAGATAGGTGAACTGATCAAAATAGCTTTTTATTGAGGTGAATGGAACTTATTAAAAGTTCTTGGAATCTAACAAACAGCAATAGTGAGACCAATATCACTTATGGGGCAGTAGCCTGGAGCAAAAGAACTAGTCTTGCCACCGCAAGAGCTAATCTCGCCGAAGTGCAAAGACTAGCATGTGTATGCATAACTGGGGCAATGAGAATCTGTTCAACAGCAGCTATTGAGCTGGTCCTAAATCTTACTCCTCTCCATATTTTGCCGGAGCGCATAGCCAAAACGACGACACGCATAATGACTGGGGAGGGAATGGCAAACCTAAGACATGCCCCGGGACAATATGCCAAAAAGGTTCCGCTTTGTGAAAGAATATATCGCAAAGCTTAGAACAGAAATGCCATCAGATGGTACATGGATGCTCCAAAACGGCAGAGGGAACTGGAATAGGGATATATGGGCCTAGAATCATATATTTCGAAGGCTTGGGCCTGTACCCGAGTGTCCTCCAGGCAGAAGCAGACACCATTGAAAGATGCGTCCAGTTCAACATTGATAGGAACTATCAAAAGCAAGAGATTATCATAATGTATGATAGTCGAGCAGCGATCAGGGCGCTGAGCTCAAATATAATCAGCTCCAGGATGATTTGGGAGTGTCTGGGAAAACTAAACAGGCTAGGCAAAAGTAACAAGGTAACCCATCCGGGATACAGGAGTGGAAGGAAACGAAATAACAGACATCCTCGCTAGGAAAGGGGCTAGAATACCATTCGTATGGCCTGAACTCTTTTGCGGGATAAGTAGCTGTACAATACTGGAGAAGCTTAAACCTGTAACCGGAAGAGATTTGTAGAATGCAGCAACCTAAGTAAAAATAAAATTCGCATATTGACAGGAATCCTAACAGGCCACTGTAAACTGAAAGGACAGTCTGAGTAGGTTTGGAATAGCAGAGAAAGCCGATTGTAGATTTTGTAGGAAATATGATGAAACATCCATCCACTTACTCTCAAATTGTGCCGCACTGTGCAACTCTAGGGCTCCGCACCTGGGAGCAAGTGAAATAGTAAAGGGAGAGTTACCTAACCTGAGGCCTTCTGATATTCTGCACTTTCTAAAAGGAATCGGACTGGACGGCCAGCTGTAGATACAGCCAGAATAGGGGACACAATAGATCTTTTAGGTTGCAGTGTATTATCACCCTTACTCTATATACATACATCTAACGAACGTAATGCAATGTCACATGTTTGGCAAGACCATCTTGAGCGGTGAACTTTGGAGGTAGTGCTTCAAAATCCACATCTTGGGTTTCCATGAACAGGTAAGTGGCCTACTCTGTTAAACCTCACTTTTGGTGGTTCATGTTTCTTGAAATTGTTCACTCCCATTTTGGGTTCTCTCTTCGGTATGTCAGTACTTGAACTGATAAGACCTTCCACTACAGCCACACGAAACATTTTCAGCGTAAGTGTTCTAGGCAAGATGCTCTTTCTTTGAAAATAATGTACGCATTTGTGACAGTCTAGGAAATGAAAAAAATATTTGTGCCACCATTTCTTACTTTACTTACCTCTTCAGCATGTCTGCCTTGTCTACACCTTCCATGAATTTGTTGTAATCCTTGACGACTTCTGGACAAGATACTTCCTTAGATGATCCATCTTTTTGTTTTCGGTGGACGGTAGAAGTAATTGGGTTGTGGTAATTAGACAAGAAACCTATAGATTTATGATCCATCCATCCATCCATACCGGAAATACCGGTTCGGGAATAGGCCTTTGTGAAGATTGTCAATGCCTTCGCTCATACCTTCTCTTCTGTATATCCTGCAACAACCCGCCACTCTTACACTGAATTGGATTACAACCCTTTACTACACCCCTTCGAGATAGTATCTGAGGATGTATTAATTAAACCAGTGGCCGCTTACCTAACATTTCGAACTTATCCAAATTTTACGAGAAGCTTATATACTCAAAGCACTCGTTCTTTCATTTTACCTAACTAGTATGGTTTTGTGTTTGCCTGCTCAACACTTACCAGTTTGGCAACAATTACACAGAATGTGGGAAAGGTGCTTGATAGAAAGGGAAGAGTGGATGTAATTTACACTGACCCATCGAAAACGTTCGACGGCTTTGTTCCTTCTGCCCTAAATCTTGTCCGCCCTTCCTACATCAAAGGCGGTGCTATGTGATATACAACGGCTTTGTATCTAAAGATTGTATTCCCTCTTCCGGAGTTCCTCAGGGATCAAAACTTGGGCTTATCCTATTCGATTTATATATAAACGACTTGCTCTTGAAGATCGACTGTGCTATCCTCGAGTCCCCGACATCAAACTTTTGCCAAAATTTCTTCTTCTGTCAATGATGAACATAAGCTACAACACAACATAAATATTCTACACGAATGGTGTGAGTCACATAAGCTTAGACTGAACGTCAAGAAATGTTGTGTAGTTGCATATTCACGTTCACTCTCGCTATCCCCGACAGCTTATAATATTAATCGAACAGGTACGGCTGGTGCTGATGTTTTGAGTGGGCAGTAACTTATCTTAGTAGTACTGCTGCGTGCGACTTCGTATAGCTACCGTGCCGTTGGCGAAACAGCACGACGCCGCACGAAGCAGCACTATCTTAGCTACTGCATACCCAAAACGTCGGCACCAGCCGCGCCTGCAATGAAAATAAATTCAAATCTGCATTGAAATTTAAGGATTTGGGAGTATTGTTTGATTCAAGTCACATCTTCAAATTACAAGAATGAAACATTTTTTCTGAAGCTTGTAGAATGCTTGGTTTCATCCTGCGAATATCTAAATATTTCTGGAATATTACGGTACTCAAGACACCTATCTTGTTGGTATTCTTTCTACGCCTGCGACTTCCTACCTCTTGACCGTGTTCATCGCAGATTCTTAAAATTCCTCTCTTTTGGATTGGATGGGAATTATCCAGGCGTTGGCATTTCGTATGCCGAAGTCCTGGTGTCATTGGGGGTGAGGAGTATATGTAAAAGATTCTTGAAGAAACATCTTTAGAATCGTATTGATTGCCCATTCATAATGGAACGTATGTCTTTTCTTATCCCAAGGTTGAATGCGAGGTATGATTTCACCTTCATGCTTCCATTCACAAGAGGCATATTCCATGTTACACCCTTTCCAAACTGGGTAATCAGTATTTATCTAATTACAATTTGACTGAATTGCAGTTGCATTGTAGCATTAGTATTGTTAGTAGTAGCAAATACAGCTCTCGCAATGAAACACCCGACTTTTGACAGGGATAATGTTAAAATAATACCAACACAACTTCACATTTAGTAAATGCGTAGTAATGTCAAATCTAGTGACATTTCGTCCGCGTAGGATTCTTCCAATTAGAACGTTGCCAGTTGCATAGATAAGGTAAGTTGTCAACGCACTTGATGTTTGTCATTTTGACGTTTTATTTGGTATTTATAGCTTTCGTATTTTTTTAACCATAACCTATCTATATATCTGTCAAACCATGTGATATGCTTTGTAATGCCTGGCAACCATGTCTGAGAAGACGAAATGTCAAAAGTCGGCTGTTTAATTGCGATGGTTAGTTCTATACATGACCCACAGATGTCGCCAATAGTCGTTTTTTAGACGTGCTAGATCTGACTATAGCAACGCCAAGCATAGCGCAGAAAATTAGGAGATGGGAGGTGAGTGACGCAGAATCCCTGAGCGATCACAGCTACATCCTCTTTGAGATAGGAGATGAATAGAATGGGAAAAGGAAGACCGACAAACAACCAGAGGGGTGGCAAATCAAGAAATTAGATATAGGAAAAGTGAAAAGAATATTGGTAAAAACTCAAGTCGTAGGCCTACTAACAGCTAACTGCTTCTCAGAAACCTTAAGGAAGATTTGCAACGAAACAATGCCAAGGAGGGGAAGACATAAACGAAGACCAGCATACTGGTGGAGCAAAGAAATAGCTAAGCTTCGCAGCAAATGCATAAAGAAAAGGAGGTCATACACCAGAAATGTTGTGAAAAACTCGCTAGAATCCACTAACAGCCTATGGAATGAATACAAGGAAGCTCAGAAATCACTTAGAAATGCCATCAAAATGGCAAAGAGAGTGAGCTGGGAGTCCCTATGCAATAGTCTGAATAGTGATATATGGGAAGATGGGTACAAGATAGTAATGAAGGATATGATAGGGTATCCGTCAAAGCCGCAGTTGTCGATGATGACAACGGAGAGGATAGTACTTCACCTCCTCTCGACGCATCCACGAAAGGAATGGGAAAAATGGAAAACACTGAGTTCCGGGAATTCACGATAGAAGAGCTACAAACTGCCAGCGACAAATGAAGATAAAAAAGGCGCCAGGACCGGGAAACATCCCACCCGAAATTATAAAACTGGTAGTACTAAATAAGCCCGAACTTGCTCTGGCTGTTTACAACAACCTAGCTGGAAATGTACAGTTTCTAGCAAGATGGAAAGTGCCAAAATAGCCCTACTGAAAAAAAAGGAGACAAACCAATAGAAGAGCCAACTTCGTACAGACCTATCTGTCTCTTGGACGTTGAGGGGGAAGCTCTATGAACAGCTAATCCTGAAGAGGCTGAAAGAGGAGCTAGGGATAACGGGTGGGCTGGCAGAAAAGCAGTTTGGATTTAGGGAATGCCGATAAACTATAGACGCAATCAATGAAGTTGTACAGATTGCGAAAGCAGCAGAAAACTATACCTGGAGATTTCGCAGATTATGCGTGGTGATAACGTTGGATGTCCGGAATTCCTTCAATAGCGCGTCATGGAGTGTAATACTGGGACGAGCTAAAAAAAAAGGAAAATGGACGGTGCCCTATGAAACATCATTGCTTCATACTTGTCAGAAAGGAAGATAGTATTGGAAGCAGAAGGAGAAAGAAAAACGATGGCAATTACCAGTGGCGTACCCCAAGGATTTGTACTGGGTCCAACACTATGGAACGTTATGTATGACGGCCTGCTAAGAATGAAACTCCCGGAGCAAGCAACACTCGTTGGTTTTGCAGATGACATCGCCGTAGTTGTAATCGCGAGGGACGAAGAAAGTCTGATGGAAACGGCGAATTTAACGTTGATTCAGTGTCCGACTGGTTGGAGCAACGAGGATTGAAAGTAGCACCAGAAAAAAACAAGTGGTTCTGCTTACCAAAAACAGGAAAATTACACCGGTGCAGTTTAAGATTCAAAACATCATAATTACTCCAGCTAAATCCCTCAAATAGTTGGGGGTCTGGATAGATCAAAATCTTAGTTACTTCTAGCATATAAATAAAACAATAGTGAAAGCAGAGAAACAACGTCGGCACTATCTAAGCTACTACCCAACATCGGGGGACCAAACGCGAAGGGTCCTTTCAGAAGTCGCGAATTCACAGATACTTTATGCTGCACCAATTTTGCCCAGCATCACAAATAACAGGAGGCTAATGGGCAAACTACAGAGAATACAACGTCAGACGATAATAAGAATATACAGCGCATACAGGACAATATCGGGAGAGGCGGCTAACGTATAGCAGGAGTGTCACCCATAGACCTCTTAGTTGCTGGAAGAAATAAACGTCATGCCGGTCACAGCAAGGAGGAAGCGAGAGCCGACCTCGTAAAAGAGTGGCAGAACAGGTGGATCAAAGCGAAGTATGGAAGGTGGACTCACAGACTGGAGAACTGGCTGAATTGAAGATATGGCGATGTGGACTATCACATAACGCAAGCACTGTCGGAGCATGGGTGTTTTCGCACATACCTGCACAAGCGGCGCAGAGCACGCACGGCTGAGTGCCACTACTGCGGACGATACGATGACGTAGCGCACACACTTTTTGCTGCTAGAGGTGGCATGAAAGCAGGGCAGCCTACTCACGAGCGACAGGGAACGCTCTCGATGAAAGCAGCATAATAAAGGGTCTAACAACAACGGATGCCGTATGGATGGTGACATATAGTACAATAAGAAACATAATAGAAGCCAAAGAGAGAGAGAGAGAGGAAAAATATTTACTTCCACGAAGAGTACAAAGAGAATAGCTAGAGACAACACTCGTGGCGAAGGAATGCGTGAGCGGTTCCGTCGCGATGTGTAAAATTCAGGGGTGGTTACTACAGCTGTTTTTGAAGTTTCTACTCGTACGCAAATTTATTTTTATTTTATTTTTATTCTTAATATCATTATTACCTATTTTGGTAAGAGGTACATCGACCGTTCAAGGTTTCGTTTCGAAAATCATGTGCTCGTATTTCATGCATGAAATTTTAATGCAATTTCTAACAATACACCTTCGATGCATCACCAGTTTTTACCGAAACTAGTTTAGTCTCTGATGAAGTTCTAAAATATTGAAAATTTGAACGAGAGAGATTTTACATTGCCACAGACCACATACCCGTTTTCATTAACGATTTTGCACCCACTATTATTATTATTGCAATGCATTTATTTCATCGGGCGTGTTTGGTGTTGTTTGGTAGCACTGACTTCGTGTAACGTCGGGTGTACATGTATATAGGGCGGTCACTCTTACTGTACATTATGTATAGATATTCGGGAGGTTGCCTAGCACCCTCAATATTACTACGTGCTGAACATTTGTAAAAAATCATAAATACTTTTTACTGGTACATTTCCATGGATTATAATTTTTTTATTCTTGCTTATCAGATAAGAAAATGTACTTAGTTCTTTGTTTTTCAATTTCACTTTGTTCCAGGAGCCTGCAGATGATCCAAGAGCTTTTTGCTACGTATGGGCCGCATATAGCAATACGGAACCAAATAGTGTCGGATTTCCAATAGTTGTTTTGTATTCGTTAAATTATGATACTAAGGATTTTCATGAAGGTTACGGATACTTGTATCAGGTATTATTTAGTGAACTCTATTGTATACATGTGATTTTTAATATTTATACCTATTTCTTTAATTAATCGTGAATTGAGAAAGCCCCTTTATTTCATTTGAAGTGCACTTTAACCTTGTATACAACTAGAAACTGTATGATCAGTTTTTTCTCAGTGCATATGTGTATATTAAACTTTAAATTGCAACTGATCAAAAATATTACGAACACTTTGTAGGACTTACAATCCTGCGCTGTACGGTTTCAAACAGAGCTTACAGCTATTGGCGAATCTTCTAAGTCTGCAAAAAGTGCACATTGCTTGCGTTTAACCGCAGTCAACAAAGGCTGCTGTAGTAGAACATCCATGCAGGAATCTCATGAAGACACCTTAACAATCTGCTCTATAGTGTGGAATGTGTGGCACAATAAAGGAGTAGATACTTATATGGGTGTTTTTGATTTGAATCAATGGTACAAGGAACAAATGCCAAGTAAATTAAGCTAACGGTAGATTTTGAATATGGGACGTTATTATCTACTTTTATAGGTTCACCACAATCAAACTCGTATAATTTTTTTGCACATATTTGTGTTAGCGATGTACTACATGATACCGGCAATAACTCTTCTTTGCTTGATGTTTTGATAGATGAAACTACTATAAATCAATTTATCGGTATTCAGAAGCCGGAAGAGCACTATTATCCAACAGCATTAGCATATGGTAATATAATAAAATACATGCATTATTAATTATGGTAATTTTTTTTTGTGTGCATAGAATTTTCCGCATGTAGTGACAAAAATATTACTGTCATTTATAATAAGGGTCAGCAAAGAGCACTTTTAACGTATTTTCGAAGCACCGGACCTCTAATATTATTAAAACCAAAAGAAGTTTTTCAACAAGCTATTCAGTTAGGGTTAACACCTCTTTTTATCGAATCAGTACCCTCGGACTTGGTAAGATTATTTTTCACACTACTTAGCTTGTTAAAAAAATTACAATGAATGGTACTAATACATTTTTTTCTTACAGAATCTTCAAAGAGAATTTTTACTAAATGTTGCATTAGAACAACAAATGACAGGGTTCCTATATAATTGTGTTTCTACTTGGTGTAACGGCAGTTTTAGTAGTATGGGATGTTCCTTAGAATTTTTTTTGAATTGGTGTTGGAATCGCGTTATTGTGTTAAAAGCAAATACGGATAACCTATGTAAGTTTCAGCCGTATGAAATTAGTAATATATTATATTGAAATATAAAATTTAAAGGTGAAACGTTATTCGACTATTCAGGAGTCTCCTTGGACGCAAATAATCAGAGAATATTAAATTGCTGCATTATCCAACTTTCAAATTTGCATCAAGTATTTGAGTATATATGCAAAACAGTGGAAATGAGTGCTTTAAATATAGGTAATAAAAATTAATAATTTAATAATTGCAATAATTCCCATTAATTTAGCATTCATAAAAAATACCCTTACCACTTTAATGAATAACATCAGTAACATATTTCGGCTAACTGCCATCTTCACAAAGGAAAAAAAGGGATTAAGTCTAAATCCCTGGGTAAGGCAAAATCTTGTAAGAATACTCTTCACTAGATCACCAGTGGAATAACACCCACTTACTGCCGAGGAGAGAACATGCCAAAATACGTATTTATACTTTGTTCACCGAACAGACGGAGTGATCATGTGATGATCATGCATCGTGCATGTGAAAAGCCGGTTTTACACTGAAAAACAGAAAAAATGTTATTTCCATCCAGCTATATCTATTTGTAACCTATTTCGGAAACATATTCGTCTTTATAATGAAAAGTAAACGTTCATTTTATGTTTCTGCTGTCTATTACAATCTCGTTTTTATTTTAAGATGGGACAAAACAATAATGTATAAAATGGCGTAGGTAGAAAATTAAAATATTGAGATGTGATCGGCTCAAAAAAATTTAATTTTTCTTATTAAAGCGGTGTTTAATATGTTATTAAAAAACTACTTGTGCTGTAACAAAAAGACATCACAGGTTTTATTTTATTTAGAAGATGTTTTAATTATGGATGTGTTTATGCTTATCAAAAAATTATGTCATAGCCACATTTAAAATTCCAACACTACAAAAAAAAAGAACACCAAAAAGCGTACTCAACGTTCTGTATATTGTACATTTATTATAAATAAAAAGTATATTGACACTGTTTTACCTTGCCTGTTATATTTTATGTGGTAATATAGTCTAAAAAAAGACACAAATATGGAATATAGAGGAAAAAGGCGAATCAAAACTGAAACGAATAAATACACGACGCCGCAGAGAAATAAAGGGGTTGTTTGATTATATATAAACATTGTGCGCCCTTGGTATGCAATACAGCGATGTATTATACATTTTGTTATACATTTCAAATCAATGAATTTAATTTATTATCTTTCTGTTCTATTTTACCAGTGCAATTGTTATATTTGTTTTTAGCAAGAAACATAAATTTAATCTTAGAACTGATGATACTATTTTCACCCTTATTTAAACTCTATAGCATCATTCGAATAATCGCTTCTTGAATTTTAAAGGGCGCGTTTTAATACGATTTTTTAATTTACATCGCTTGCAATGGACTTTTAGGGAGTTCTTACCAACTAATAGAAAGCTTAGTTTACGTATCAGGCAATGATCACGCTTTTTGTACTCCACCTGTTCGGTGAATAAAGTATAGTCATTCACTCATTAAGGTGGTAAGGGTATTTTCTGATTTAGTTCTACCATTTCAAGCCACTGTATCATATTATTTCATATTCGTAGATATTGTTGAACAACAAAAAAATTGTCTGCATATGATAGTTATTTATTTAGAAGTCTTGCAATGGTTGATGAATATAAGGTTATTACCTGAATTCTCCGAAAATTCAATTCGAAAAAGTTATAACAGAATGGAATTAACTTCTGCTTCATATCCTATAGAATCCTTACTAGAATATTATAGAGAAAGGTAGAGATATTACAATTAATGTCTATGTCAGAACTTATTTTTATACTTTTCGTAGGCGATTTATTTTATGCAAGACGGAATCCCTATTGTACATCGACAGTTTATTAAAAAATGAATTTGGTGAAGTAATACAAAGGTATTTTTCAGTTCCCTTTTGGCAAGAACATACTTTAAACGTCCTATTTATTGCAGATTTTGGGTGGAGGATGGTGGCAATGGTTATTACCCACCCCCATCATTGCAATCTTTACTACGAACGTATTTAGTTGAAGATGTAGATATGATACATAAGCATTGTCTTGTTGTTTATTTATTTTTAGATCTAGCCATGGCTTTAGACCAATCGAGGTAAATAGAATTACATCAAAATTATATTTCATACATATTAATTTGATTCCCAGATATACATTTATCGTGACGCATCTAATAAAATTTCCGGCAGTATTTAAAATATCGCCAAGCATAACAAAAATTATACAAGCTTTCTGGCAATTGGATCACGGAGATTTTGGTGTAAGTGACTCAGCTAGTTTATAATAATGATTTATCATCTGATAATGATCGTAACTCTTAAATTTAGACCGCCATGGATCAAATCTTGGATCCTCTCATTAATGCATCAGATTTGAAATTGTGGCACCATCAGATCATTTTCAATGCTCTTCTTCAACAGGAACAATACAATTTTGCACTACTTTATTTTCAAGTTAGTACATAAAGTTTACGGGGTGTATCTGTCTAATACAATTATTTTAGGTTCGACAACCGCCATTAGAAACTACTGAAGATATATTAAATATATTAAGTTTGTATGTTTTTAATCATATGATCGACGAGGCTGTTAAATTCTATAGGCAACATTCATCGCAGGATAACGATGTAGAATTGATGCGACACATATTTCAACGTATGTTATTAAGTTAATGTAAAGAAGTGCATGCTTGTAAATCAGAAATAACTCACTAACGTATCCCTGTATGCCTCATTGTTAATTACAATTAACTAACCATTCTTTTCACAATCTCAAAAAAAAAACAATCTTTATCTGAAATATTTGTAATATCGAAATATTCCAAGCAACTTACGATATTTATTGGCCAGGGTAGGTTAAAATTACTCGGAAAATTGCCTCTCTCGCTCAGAACACCATCAATTTAATTACTAGTTAAACATTCACAGTTGTTATTTTGTTATCTTGCCGAGTTTTTCCGTGTGACGTTTCTTGGACGCTAACGTTTCGCTCGGTACTGTGCCGGGCAGTGTCAAAGCTATAGTAAAAAATTAGTACGAACTTAGAAGAGAATGAAACTATTAAGCGGATGCTGCAGGCGAATGATTTTCTTTAAGGTAATTAATCAGGCGCTTAGTAAGGCCAAGGAGCAGAGAGAAACATACACGGTGACGCATTAGTGTTGCAAAGCACGATATATATATATATATATATATTATATAAGATTTATAAAAAGTTATTTACGAAAATTGGAGGAAGTCTTAAACTAAACATTTTAAAATTATTTTCAAATATACAGAGTGTTTCATATCACCAGGGTGAATTAAACATACGTTTTCTTAAATGGAACATCCTGTATATTATTTCAGATTTGGATTAAGCCTCACACTGCCAATGTATAATTTCATTGGCTTATACAGCGTGCTTCAGATGTTATGGTCAATTTTATATGCAAATCACTGTGTTTCAGGTCTTGTGTACTGCAAACGACACAGTCCGAAATTTTATTTTTACAAGCATAGATTTTTGTCGTTGCCCCAGTTTAAAAATGAAATTTTTTCAAAACAATACAGGGCGAGTTAAAACTCAAATACATTAATTTTCTATTATTTCAAATGGATTACCTGTATTCTATACCACAAAAAGAAAGATTAGTTTAGGTTCTTTCATTATTAAGCACTCTCTATACCTGAAGTCTATAATTTCTAAAATATTTTAATGTCTTTTTATAAAAGTGACATTTTCAGAAATTATTTTAATATAACAAGTTAGTCTTGGACATTTATAACTTATACTAATGTATAACATTTAATTAATTAACCCAACTGTTTACAGTAGTTCTATAATAAATTTTCAAAATATCCACCCGAACTATCAATACAACATTGCTGCCGTTCTTCAAGCGATCGGCTTACATTTCTTACCATTATTAAATTAATACTCGAGAATGCTTCTCTTATTATGTTTTTTTTATATCACCTTGTGCGTTTCGCAAGATTCTTTTTTACATATGACTACATGAAGAAGTCAATTTTAGTAAACTCCTGTGATCGAGCTAGTCACTCACTTGGTTCCCTTTCCTTATTCATATTTCAGGGAGGGGTATTTAGATGATTATGTATTAACCTAGTTTAAGTTAAAAAATACCCCTTACCACCTTGTTGAGTAAAGAACTCTGAATACGCATTTCGGCAACTAAGTTGC
>JARFOC010001094.1:72279-87412 GCA_031763485.1 Osmoderma eremita | reverse complement strand
TGTCCTATACATGCAGCAGTAGCGCTCGCGTCATCGGCAAAACCTGCCGTAGGTAATATTGACAGATAAAAGTTTATTAAGTTTTTGCATTTTATATCATATATATATATATATATATATATATATATATATGGATTTTAGATATAAATTTTTATAAAAGTTTAGGTAGATTTTTTGGGAAATAAATAATAAAAAATAAAAAATATATTTTCATTTGACAATGTGGGAAACAGATAATATAAATATGTCTTTGAATTTCTAAAAAAAATACATACCCATACATACATATTCTTTCGTTTTTGATGGATCTTCTTTTCAAGAAACGTAGGGTTATTAAATCTATCGAAATAAATTATGTCCGTACCCGTAAGGTAGAGGAAGATGCTCGCCTTCTAAAAACAGATATGGTAAATTAAATTTGTATTGTTTCCTGTGGGATATATAATTATCTCTTCAGTATACGAATTTAAATTTTTATGAAAAGAAAAAAATATACAAACGGTTATCTTTTTGTTGTTTTACATTTGTGGTTGGGAGAGGATATTAGCATTTGTAACTGCAGGCCGGTTTCTTCCTCCTTGTAAGTGCATTATAAATGTAGTAGCATTGAGTAGTAACAGTAAGGCATAAATTAGTTACTGCAACCTTAAATAATGCTGATATAATTGTTGCAGAGAAGAAGTATGTTACATATATTAAGAATTAACCAGTTTATTTATATTTACAGTTTTGTTGCCAATCAACATTTTTTTTTTCTGTCACACTAATACTATAAGTAATATGCCTAATTACATTTAATTTAATTTTACAGTTTCACACTTCATTTAAGCATATTTCAAAGAGTAATTTTTATCTTAATCACCTTATAAAATACAAATAATAGGATACGGTGGCTTAAAATAGTAAAAATAAAAAATATCCTTACCACCTCGATGAGTGAAGAACTCCAGATCAGTGTTATTCAAGTGGTGTTCTGTGTGGTGCAAATCTCCCAGTGTGCGACGTCTAACATTATCTTCCTTCGTAGATTCTGCTGAGGATGGCAACTTAGTTGCCGAAATACGTACGTATCCGGAGTTCTTCACTCATCGAGGTAATAAGTGTATTTTTTTTTATTAAACACCTTAAATAAGTTTTCAAGAAAGAGTTGATCTACCCAACTCCAATCACTAATAAAAGTTTCAAAAGGATAAAATATAATATATAACATTCAATGAATTTCTATTTGCATACAATTACTAATTTAAAAAAATGAATTCTTCACCTCTCTATCCTTATTTCTATTTGATTGATATCGTAGCAGTTTCAGAAGTATCCTTAAAGTGAAGCTTGGTCTAATTTCTTTTTGTATACGTAAGTATATATGAATGTATCTGTGTACACCGATCTTCTAGTCCAAGATTGTCAAGGTAGAATGTAATCAAATCGGTGATGACGGTTGAAAAACCGAGCGAGCTGAGTTTGGATGTCAAAATACAATGATCGATAGTATCAAAGGTCTTGGCGAAGTCAATGCATAGTACATCCACCTGTCATGACTATTGAGAGTCAATACACGAGTTTATGTATTCTGTGATTTTAGCAAGATTACTTATGGTCATAGTCATATAAATTTATATTGTAAATTAATATATGTTTAAATATCATTAAAAAAACATGCACTGCATAAAATAAATATTTATATTAAAATATATATTTATAGATATTTATTTTTTTATATAAAATTGATTTAAAAAGGGAAAAAAAGTTTTTTTCTGAACTTTCTTTTGTAAAACTTTAGTTTTTTTATCCCTTTTGGTTTACCCAACACTAAAAATAAAAACTTAAGGTTTATAAGAAGCTAAGAAAAGAACTTGTTTTATCATTTTTAAAATTTTTTTTAAACATATATATTTACTAAGTTGTATCGTCTGCTGTCCACCCGCCAACACGCATGGGTCAAGGTCTGTTAAACTGGCTACCAGTTTTTGTGTAGGCGTTCTAAATTGTGGAATAAATCGTTCCGACGGCACACCTGATTTAAACATATAAATATTTGATCCTTAATGTAGATGGTGTGTAGGCGTCATTCATGTGCTGCCCCTTTTCTGAATTATTTAATGCTCTTAATTAGGACGTCTGGGGTAAAGGTAATCGTATTTTCTTTTTTAATATATTTGGATTTTGATCTCCGGTACACAGGGTGGCAAAGCTCACACGTACGTGGGCACTTTGGGATACCTCCTCCGCATGTATTGTGTATGGGCGCGCGCGCACGTGTGTGTGCTTTAAACGATTTATATCGATAGATATTTTAAATTATGTTCCTGTTTAATTCAATATATATGAATTCAATGACTAAACAATTTCGCAAAGTATTTAAGTACATTTATTAATTTAAATTTAATGACATTAATTTCACACATTGTTCAAATGGTATATAAAGTAGTTATGAGACAACTTAAACTTAAAAGCACCCTGCAAATAACGAAATAGTGTGTTTAGTTAAAAAAAAGTAATAACTAAACTAAAAGTAAGGATTGGGATAGAAAGTGTTTCGAATCTAGTCGAATGTAAGGTGTCTACGGATCAAATGTTATATTCTGACACAACGTGCTGTAGCTGTGAGAGTTAATAAGGAGGAGAACGATTTTGTTGATTTAAAACTTTAAGCAAATAGCGACCACTGTATCTATCTCTACGAGTAGCTACGAAGTAATGTTGTGTCGCTGTAGTAGATGATGGTAGACAGAGCCTCTTGAAGAGTAAGTACCCATCATGGCTGTAATGCTGGATTTGTGTAATTTCAATATTCGTTCCATACCAACAGAATTGCCCCAGAAAATCACGCCCTACAGCAATCGGGAATTTATGTATGCATTGTAGGCGCTAAGTGCAGGTTCGGGACAAACACACCGCGATATAACCCGAAGACAATAACAAAAACCAGCTAATTTGGATGCAAGATATTCAACGTGATCACCCCAGGATAGATCAGAGTCCAGCTTCATCCCTAGGAAGGACGCTCCATCGGAAGAAGTAAGTGTTGTATCTATCTACTTGATTTGTAGACCTTCAACATTGTTGTTACAGTTTATTCATTGTGTTTTGTTAATATTAATCTGGAGGCTGTGATCAATCATCCACTCATTTAGTTTCTTTAGGCTATCGTCTAGTATTATTATATTTTGTTGAACAGAGTTTGTTGTTATCACACATGAGGTATCGTCCTCATATTGAACCGTTTAACACTGCACAGTCTCGGGCATGTCGTTCACATACAGTAAGAACAAAAGGGGCCCCAGAATGGTACCCTGCGGGACACCAATAATACTTTGACCCCACCTAGACCTTATCCGTTTACCATCGGAAAAGAGTAGGTGTTCAACCGACTTTGCAAAGTTAGGTAAAAGGCAAATACATTCACCTTTTTGAAAACTGGTGTTAACCGCCCTACTTTCCATGATTCTCGAAAATTTTAGGTTTGTATGGATAAATTAAAGTTTAAAGTGATAGGTTGCACGCTTGGTGTTATTAAACATCAGATGCTTTCCAAAACATTCAGAAGAAAACCTACTTGAAAGTCATTTTCAAAACTAAATGGCAAATCATGGGTGGATTTTAGCGGCCTTGATTATAGTGTTTCACAGAAATGATCGAAGAAAGCTTATATAATATTTTCTGGTTTTCCAACACGTGATAATCATAGTAGGTACATCTCGTCATTAACAATACTATTTTCTCCTCTTACAAGGTGGTTATCATAGGAAACTTTAATTTCATGCTTAAGTAATGATTTGGGGCGTTTAAATTCATTATGATCTTCTTCTTAATTCTTTTACATTTTTTTAAATAGTGTTCTGTAGTTTTTAAGATCAAAGTTGAGCCACGGTGGAGACTTAGGATCCGATTAACTAATTTTAAACAAAATAAACAGCTCCATGCCAGAATTTTATTATAATTCCAATACTAATGATTAAAAATAAGTCTGTGGAAATGACTACTACTCTATTCATTCAGAGATAAAATATCAGGTGCATTTTTAGATAAACAGTATAATGAGAAACGAGCAAGAAATTTCAGTATCACAGTAAACACTCAAAATAAATTTTTCCTTAGATATAATGCAAATAATTACCTTATATTCCAAGAGATACCAGTACCTCATCACCGTTATTTCAATTTGCACGGCGCCAAGCCAACTAAAGAGCAAACGCGCAAATACAGAGTAAACAAACAACAAACTCATATTTACAAGTAAATATTTTACAATAAATTTCTTTCAGGTTAATTATATCATGGCGTCTACGGATAACTCATCTTACACCTACTTTTAGCTCGCACTCTTCTCTGCTTGCAGGCTAGCGCTAGCTGCTGTTTGGACTTCATTTATTTATATTTCTTTTTTCACTTCGTACGCCAAGCCGGCTGGTGGGATGTAACTTGGGCCGGCTCTAGGCTTCCTTTTCAGCCGTGTCGTTCTCATTTCTCCTGTGTATTTTTCCGACAGAGCCCGTCATAAATTATGTTTGCTGAACTTAATAAATATTTTACTGTTCTTTTTTTATCATTTCGCATCTGCCTGTGAGTGCGCGTGTTGAAACTGGTATGTATAGGGCAGATTCGAGAGCAAACTGTAAAACGGGTCAAATTTTAAATTGTTTACCTAACCTGTCGGCGCTGTTAAATATGATTTCTCGCATCTATGGCAACGCATACCGCACGTTAGCGAGGTATCTCAGCATATCTATGTCGATCAGATCCTCTCGTAATGAAGTAAGGGAAAATACGTTTCCCTTCTTAGCTATTAATTCAATTAGTTTTTCCTTTCCATTCGTTAAATTACTAGTTCGTATTAATGTTATAGATTGCTAAATTATAATTTGAAACACATCCTTAGGTTTCTCGTTATTATTTAAATCGTTATTATTTAAATTTTTTGATATAATTTAAATTAGCAAGTGTCAGTTAATTGTCATTCAGAAATTGCCTGGCTTGTGTCAACTTTACATAAATAAAAAGAATCCAAATTTATTAAATTTATTAAAATTCATTAGAAATTAAATTCTTACCATTTTGAGAGATTGCAATAGATATAGCTGCTTCCAAGCTAAACATGGTAAAGCGTATTACAACAATTAGATTAGGAGGACCACAAGGAAGCGTCTTTTCTGTTATACACCGCAGTAACAACTACTCCACAAAAGCATCGGATCATTTGCTGGTGCGATAGTAATAATATCTAAATGCAATGATCCACAACATGGTTGCCAAATTGGAGAACAGAATAACGAAAGAAAAAGCACATATATTGCAATTTATTTTAGTGGTATTTGGATAAAATTTATGTCACTTGAAGGTCTTCAAACGTAAAATTAATCATTAAAAAATATTCATTCAGATATTCAAATCGTAATTCTCTATAAATTAAGAAGGGGTCCCCCTAATCGACTTCAAAAATCGCGGAACAATGTAACGTTTTGGCTTATGCTTTCAATGCCTTGAAAAAGTAAATGTTTGGATTGGCCTATTAAATAACTTTATAAGTTACCTGTTCCTGAAAGACTGTTTACACCTGCTTGGCAATAGTATAACACCTATCACGCAAAACCAAACATTTACAGTTACATTGAATGTCGTTTGATTTCAGTAGGACGGCTTTCCTGCTGATAATAATCTGGGGTTATGTATAAATTTTCTATTGATATCATTCCAGCGATATGGGTCATCGTCTTCATATGTGGACCCAGAATATGCACTGAGAGTGTCTAAAAACACAGTGCGAGGGCAGATACGAAAATGGGTCCAAGGACAACAAAAAAAAATACTCGCAAATGCATCCAGGAAAAGTCACGGCAAAACCTTTATCAAGGAGCCATCAGTAAACAAGGCTGACAAACTACTAAATCTCAATACAATAATAGATCTCCTGCGCACTAATTGGGCACCTACAGAAAATTGGAGTTGACATTGAGGTACGAAGCTGTAGACTGTGTGTAGGGGCAACAGAGACTGCATGTTAATGCAAGACCTTAGCCCCTAAAAGACAGGCAATCTTTGGGAAACGCACCTAGAAGCCTATACAGACCAACCGGCCAAAGACCAGTACATATTGGGAATGGGTGGTATAGTACATGGGTACAAAAAAAAAAGAAGATAAATACAAAAAGCAACGAGGCCGAAGTGTTTCCGGAGGTTAATGTCTGACGGCTCCCATAAAAAAAGATTTCTAGCGACACCAAGAAACGCAAAGCGGACATTATTAATTGATCATAGAAAGAACTCCAACAATCTCAACTAACACTCACATATGTTCAAAGTAATGTCTTTGATATATTAGGTTAATGTTCGTATCGGTATGAACATGGATATGAAGAACATTTATTAAAATAAACAAATAATGGTTTTTCTTGATTGATTGATTTGATTAATTCAATATCAACGCTTTTCCCCAAGAACATTTTTTAGTTTCAGGAAAGCTTCCGTGTTTTCTTTTGTAGAAAAAAATATTTCATTTATTCGTTGATCGAAATTTAAGATGTTTCAGTTCCTGTAGTGTTACGATAAGTGTAGTGTTAATTGTTAAAGCAAACCATTTTATTGTAAGATTAAATAAATTGCCACGGAAATAATCCTTAAAATACACACATATTGTGAATCCCCTGTAACAAACGGAGTTAAGTGAAAATTCGTGTTTCCGGAGTCGTCTTTCCTTATAAAAATATGACGGTCTTTCTCGTGTTATTTAGAGGTGCAATGTATACAAATAACAAATTGGTCTACATAAATTCATACACATGAGGAGATACAGGGTATATAAACGACGCAGAAACTTGCAATATTTTCCCTCGGGAAAGTTACATACGAATATCTATTGTAACAAAACATTTAACCCACATCAATTCTATCCGCAAGATTTGAACGGCGCGATATAAAGTTGTAAAAACGAGCCAGAAACCATTTTTAAAACTGATTTGCTTTTTTACTCCCTTCCCGTATATCATTCAATCCCCGGTTTCTTCCGGTACCATCACGTCTAACCTCCTACAACGTCCACCGCGTTTTCGAGCGTTCCGTGCGCTATATCTTCAGGATATATGAACTTTCAGTCCGTAGGATACGTTCCGCGGCAGACGGGCTAGAGTCGACGTTACCGCTGCTTTTTGTCGTTTTGTTGTTTCTCCATTTCCGACGGTCTCAAAGGTTTTAGCGCGGATTAAACTTTATGGAATTACTGTCACATTGGCGAAGTGACTGGCAATTTCATAAACATTTATTATTCGCGTCGACGAGGTACCGTGTTGTCGTTGTTCCTTTGATGCAACTTCTCGCAAAGACGTCGCCTCGCGGAACTAGATTATGGTCCCCAAGGTGTTAAGAAATCAGTAAAAATTCAATATTTCAGTTTGTTTCTGTGTTGTGCTTAATCTTATTATCGCAAAGCTGTAAATACCATTTCTTACAAATGAAATACAAACAGAATCTAAAATTTTACTTTTGATAATAAGATATATTTTTACGTGTTTTAACAAAACTTGAAAGCACTCCACACTGCATAAATATACACAAACTGAATACGTACTTCGGGAGCGAAGCCACCATCCTCAGCTGTAACGCTAAATGTTACTTTTTAGCATCGCTGCTCAGGATAGCAACTTCTTTGCCGAAATACGTATTCCGTTTTTATACACGTATACTCAACCCTCACCGGAGTGCGAGATATATTGTACGTAGCGCGATCTGGCATAGGTACTTGCATTTATCCCTGCCGGTCAGCCTCGTCGCGCGCAACGCCGTAGGACGCAGCACGCCTATCTGAATCATTTTGTATCTGTCTATGCGCACGTAAAGTTCCAACAAGTGATCGTCGATTTCGGATAGACTACGTTAGTTTATACTACCGCAGAGAAGGTACAAATCATAACATGGTATCTTGCTGGAAATTCCTACCGATGCACGGTCGATTGCCGTAGAAAACGTGGATCGTCCTATTCCTTGGCATTCGACGATTGAAAGGATCGTCAAAGCGTTTAGGAAGTTTGGCTATGTGGTCGGAAATTGCCGTAAATGCCAACAAATAAACGAACAGCCTCAAATCCCACTAATACCTTGTAATGTACCGATTTCATTTTATGCAAGTTTTGTAAATAAAATATTAATTATTAATGTGAATTGGGGTAGCAAGGTCATCTAGCGGCGGTTAGTTTAGACGCGGCGGTCGATAGCGATCCGTTATCGGATATCACCACCAAAAATCGATAGGTCAAGAGTCATGCGTAGCTAGCGGTGTGAGATTTAAGATTCGCTCTTTTATAAACTCGCTGTGATTGAGGTTACAACTATTGGCCAATGGTGGGGAATATTGGATTTTGGAAATTGAGAATTGTTTAAAATGCCTATGGGAAATCCGCCCCGAGAATATTGGGATAAGCATTAGCAGTAGCATTTAGATTTAAGTTAAAAAATACCTCTTACGACCTTGTAGAGTAAAGAACTCTGAATACGCATTTCGGCAACTAAGTTGCCATCCTCAGCAGAAAACCACAAAGGAAAAAATATAATGTCAAGCGTAGCACTCCCAGAACGATCCTGCTCTTAGAACGCGCCTATCAAACATTATGAAACATTGAATGTTTGATAGTGAACTAATTATCTTCCGGCTTCGAGGGGCTTCGCCCAGAAAAGTTTGTAGAAATTGCCCTTTTATTTTGATATTTGCCTTGCACCGTTTACAACCTTACAACTTACAAATTTAATCAATATAGCTGACTATACACCAAGAGCTATGTGTTATTAATTTAAATTTAGATAGGCGTAAACCTACAGATTGATCGTTCGCCGTGGGTTTTTGGGGAAGGTCTCATTCAACGGAAGTGGCGCCATTTTTATCTGTCACTTGTGTGTGGCAGATAACCTCCAGAATGAGAGAAGAGAAGTTAGGGTTTCTCCATTGGTTGAAATGGGCTTTTGCCAACAAATTGCAGACTAAATCGGTGTCAGTAGAAGTACAGTGGAACGTATTCTGAAACGCAACAAATACAAAAGTTATAAAGTTCAAAAGTGCGAGGGGATTGTTCCCCAGGACAATTTTGCAAGAATGGAGTTTGTGCGTCCGTAATGGAAAGGGCTAACGAAGGCGAATATTTTATAAAAAAATATTCTGTTTCCCGACGAGTCCTTCTTTCCACGTCATAATCTCTCAGTCGTGCGATATTGGTCCCGAGAAAATTAACATCTGGTCCGTAATGTAAGAACTCAGTATCTTGATGATAACATTATAGGAACATTTGTTATCGACGGCAATTTGAATGGAATGAAATATTTGGATTTGCTGTGAAGTCAAACTATTCCCGCCGTCCGTCAATTTAACACCGAATTCGATGCAATTTGGTTTATGCACCTCTCCTAAGCGTGTTAATGCCGAGAAGGGTACGATAAAACGGCCACCGCGATCACCCGCAGGGATTGCGATTATTTCTGTGACAGTATGTGAAACAAAACTTTACAGTTTTGCAACAGTTGCAAGTAGAACTGTTGAGAATTTTTGTGACAATAACCCCTAGAAATCTCGAGGCAGTGAGGCGGGAGCTTTACGATAGACTCGGCTATTGTTTAGCCGCGGATGGTGGTATTTTCTAACCCGCCATAAAGTAACATTGTTTCAAATTTCAATTTATTTTGTATAATAAGAATCGTTGTTTTCCTACTTAGAATTACTTATTCGTTCTCCTGCATAGCACAGCAGCTGTAAAGTGAATATAAGAAACTGTACTTTTTACCGTAAAATGAGAGTACATAAAAATTACGCAGTGTTACGTGATTGAGCGGATATGCCTGCGTACCCTTCCTCGGTTTGATACACTGCGATTGGATATCTCTCGTTGTCAGTGGGACTCGAATGCCCGGTTGCCATTCACAAAGCAATCCCACGTTCCGATGTGGCTATACGTGTATATTTATGCGGCAAGGCGTGATTTTAAGTTTTTCTAAGTGTGCTGCAGTCTCTAAGACGAATTTACACGTAGGTTTTTAATTTCAAATTCTTCAAATGTTACTTAATGTTACTTAGTTCCGATAATATAAAGTTCCTATAACAAATATTTATATATTTATTAATACATATTATTAGCTGTAATTAGTGATCAGATACAAAAATCTCTCCTTAAAAGAATTATCATGTCCCATTAATGCTGCCTTTTGACACATGATTGTGACGCTACCTAAGAAAAGTACCTATAATTATGTAATCGTTATTACCTCTTAAATCTTATTAATCCATAGTTATAAATAACAAATTATTATGAGAAATGCCATTTAAAGTTACGTTTAAAATTGTTTTTATACTTGTGATACCTTGCGAATTTTAGAAAATGATGCGACAGTAATTATAAACTTTGCGCATAAACAGAGTGACACATTGCGTGACTCATTTGCGTTACCTGAACCATACTTCCTTGCATTGTCAAAAAAATCATTCCTTATTTTCCCAAACGTCTTCAAACAATAAGAATATTACACATCAATCAGACATTCTACAAGTGAGTTTATTTTTACTTTAATTTGATATTTCTACCATTATCAATTATTAGCATTACTTCTCCTTGAAACATGCTTAAACATAGCGTGAAATAAAATATAACCTAATTGCAATGATGAAGTGAAACGATGTGTAAATTACCAGAACGTTGTGGGAAAAGTTTTACGATATTTAAGGAAAACAATTAAGGGCAGTCATTTCCATAATTGTACCGCTACCGTGCAGTCATTAATCGTTGCTAGAATGAACACACGCCCTACTGTAAGCGTTGAAGATGCTGAATTCAAAATTATTCAAGTAAACTTGTGCTGCAGAAAAATTTCTCTGTTTAAAATTCATCCACATTTGCATTAAAATAATATCTGCAATTCTGATAGAACGTGTTTACTTTTAGGAGTAGGAGTAATATTAGTACTAGCTGTTACTTCAAATTACACACACATTTTTAACATTCGTAATTTATCGTAAACTAAATTACACAATTCTGCACTACTTTTTTTAATGGGGATCGCCTAAAAGGTAGTATAAACCCATAATGATATCGCATTAAAGTTGGCTGTTTTCCAACAAGAAGAGGGTGAACGGAGTGGGCAGTTAACAGAGGACTAGTGTTATCAAATGTAAATTTACAAACACTGAGAATGATATATTTATCATCTAGAAGTCGGGCAGCTTTTTCCTCGCTCTTGGGGTGGAAAAAATAATATTTATTGCTCATGTTGATTTATGAGTGGAGTTTTTTTTTGTATTTAATATCCGAAATTTGCAAGTTTAGATAGATGGATAGAATAAACAGAATGAAATGTGTTCTTTATCGCGACTGCTGCTGAGTTACTTTTGTAATGGTAATTATTAAATAAACAAGTTAGGTGTTTTTTTATTACACAGAGTGTTTACGGTCTTGTGATTTTATTTTCAAGGGGTGATTAAGCATTTTAAAAGAAGGTCATTAACGTAAAAATATCTGAACAAAATTACAGAATAACAAAGAAATTAATGTTTAAAAAACGTTTGTAGTTTTGATTTTTTTATTTTTAAGTGGTGATTAACCGCCACAAAAAAGGCTTTTAACGCTAAAACGATTGATCAACAACTTGTACAAAGTAAATGTAAACGATAGATTATTAGTGAATTTTTTACTAGGTAAGTAGGCTGATGTCTGTAACTTTTTCCATCTGTCAAGTTGTTTCATTAGTTGTCACTACATTGCTGGTTTGACGTAAATTTTTCCGAATAAATCCTAAATGGTCCATCGCACCAACAGCGAATACATTGACATGTTAATTTATTGTGAAGTACCCCAGAATTCTGCTGCTGCAGGTCGATTGTACGCTAAGCGGTTTTCTAAGAGGCCAACATCTATTCCACAAAATTTCACCGCTCTAGTAATCCGTGCACGAGAATCTGGTGTACTGGGAACACGTCAAGGTCGAGATGGTGGTCCTGACCGACACCAACGAATTTTGGATGCCGAAGAAGAAATCTTAAATCTTGTCGAAGGAGATCCTTCTAGTAGCCCTCGAAAAATATCTCGCCAAGTAAATGTATCAAATCGTATTGTCTGGCGAACACTGTGCGAGAATCAATTGTATCCAAAGTACAAAAATACAGGCTTTACAACTTGAAGATCATCCTCATATATAACTGTCGTAATACTCATATTTGGGCTTTGGAAAATCCATGTGCTGTTCGTCGTAATAATCTCCAGCATAGATTTGCGATAAACGTTTAGGCCGGACTTGCCAACTGACAACTTATTAGCCATTTATATTGCCAAATCGAATGAATGGATATGATTATCACTTGTTTTTTGCAACATCATTTGATGGAACTATTGGAAAAAGTTCCTTTGAATGAACGTCGACAAATGTGGTTTCTTCACGATGGCGCACCGTCGCATTTTAATCGTTTAGTTCGCCAAAATGAAGATAATGTGTTTGAAAATAAGTGAATTGGTCGAGGTGGTCCTATGCCATAGCCCCCTTTGTCACACGACCTTAACCCCCTTGATTGCTACTTATGGGGCGTTATGAAGACCATAGAAACACCAACGACATAATTGATTTAGATGATGGAACTATTGGAAGAAGTTCCTTTCAAAGTACGTCGGCAAATGTGATTTCTTGGGGCGTTATGAAGACCATGGTAGACACCAACGACATAATTGATGATGATCTTCGTAACCGCATTGAGGCAGCTGCGGCGACAGTTCGACGGCAAGACCAAGGCCTAGTAAATTATGCCAATTCATGGATATGTCGAGCCAGACTTTGCGATCAACAACACGGTGATAACTTTGAACTAGTGTGAAGAGGATTCCATGAAAAACATTTAAAAAATGTTTAAATTAATATGCGTAATCAGCACTTAAAAATAAAAACTACATAAAATATCTCTCTTATTATGCACCTTTGTTAAGATATTTCTACAGTAATGACCTTATTTTAAGTTGTTTAATCGCCCCTTGAAAATAAAGTCACAATACCGTAAACACCCAGAATGTACTATTACAAAATCAGTATTAAACGCAATCTGATTCGATACTCTAGAATTCTGGATGAAATTCTTTCTCCTTGAGATAATTTTGAATTCGCTGTTACTATAATTTGTTTGTTATACTAGAAGAAAGATTGTTATCAGTTAATATTTGTAACTATTTTAAGCATACTGTTTCACCATTTCCTATAAGAGCCAAACAGAAAAACAAGAAAATATTTCACCAGCCAAGAATTATGACTTTAAAACACTCCACAAATCGCGCCGATGAAAGAAGTGCTTCTTAAATGCTACTTCGAATTTCTTGGTGAACTCTAAGTGGGTATCCAGTCGATGTAGCCGTACCACTTATCATCACTGCGAGACAAATTATATCCATCTCCTTTACACCAAAATTCCATTTCAGATTATCGATCAAACGGCATCTATTGGGCGCCTGAAAACAAAAACGGAGATGAATATAAATGTTGCTCGGCAGCGATTGAGAGCTTTAAACATTGAATACTTAATCCGCAGTCGCCCTGCTTGGGGATGGCGGAAATTAATTACCTTTTCAGGTGGGAAAAAAAATTAATCAACGCTTCGGAACTAAAGCAAGATACTTTATTTTTTAAATGGTCGAATTTGTATCATTCATTTATTAAGTGCTGCTTTAATAATAGATATTGGTTGTTACAATTTTGAAGAAAGCGCTTTTATATCTTTTTAGACATTGCCGGATAAGAATTCACGACTTGTTCGGAATTTATGGGGATGATAATTAGGTTCAATTTTTTTTAGCGATCCTCTAATGCGGTTAAAAATATGTAGATGCAGTTTCCGACAATCGATTTCTTGTTGAAAAGTACACCTCTCACAAGGGAACAATAGGAACCCGCACCTCCCATTTTCGATGAAACTGCACAAACTGTTTGGCTAAGAAGCAAGAAATCATTAGTTTATAAATGAGGGGCGCCTCAGTGTCCATGAATATAATTCTCTCTTGGATCACGTCCAGTGTGATCATTCTTCGACCCTTTAAAGAAGATGAATAAATGAAATATTTTTACCTATATGCCTCCTATATTTGTACTTCCTCCATTATATTAAAAGAGTTTTTAATTTTATAATTTGTAATGTAAGCTAACGTGGAATGAAGCACGACATTGTGTTACTTTACAATTTATTTGGACATGCAACGAATCCCGTGGATAATAATACACTGCGCCTTGTTCTCCCTTCCGCGAGCAGCAGATTTTTCCGGTTGTTTTTGTCGTCTGCTCTTATCAAGGTGTCGTTATACGTATCATGGAATTCGCAGGCCTCGTTAAATCCAGACCCTGGTAATCCGCGCTATAATTGCGAAATTTCTTTATCAGGACGCGAGCGAAATGTAATACGTAGTGTGACAGTAACGCTTCGTGTTTTATACTTAAGACCTCTCCTCTTTTCTTTTTTCCGTTTTTATTTCTGCTGCTGTTATTATTATACGTCAGCGGGTGTAACGTGACAGGTACCCCATTACAAATTTATGAGATGAAAAGCTCTTTTCTTCCTCCTTAACATGTGGAATTTATTGTTTGTTGCTTTTGTTTTTCCAAGTAGGAAGCTCCGAATTTGCCGAGTCCTTTAACCTTATTAAATTCATTTCTGTACGCGAATCTAAATAATTTCGTAATAATTGCAACTGACTAACTCCGATGATCCGGCGAAGACATTTTTAAAATATAACTTTCAATTCCTTATTATCCTCATATTAGACAATAGCATAAAACCTATTATGTATTTCATTGGACAATCTTACGCAATTGGTTCGTGTTTAAAGCTCATATAATTGGTAAGCCACCAATGTTCACGTATATGCAGTCGTTGTAGGTGATTGTGTCAGAGAAAGTGAGAGGGCGAACTATAACCAGATTAGAATCTACGAAAAAGTTGTATAAAAGTTTATCCAAGTTGCCTTGGTTTTAAGTGTAAAGGAAAGAAGCGATGAAAACTTGATCAACTGTTTACAGTTTTATAGAACAAAGCTTTGGGAAAATCTGGCGGACAGAACCTATACTTCAAGTAAAGATAGCAAGGACTGTGGGGCAGCACGATAAACACACTGTTCGGATTACTCCTCCCGCACAAGTATTAATT
>JARFOC010001094.1:60676-72179 GCA_031763485.1 Osmoderma eremita | reverse complement strand
TCGCCATCCTTTGTATGGATGTGAGTTTTGCTGTGACAATAGCTTGTTGCGCCTTCCGCCACCAAGCTATTGCCCCACACAACGTGTTTTACACGGATTAAAATTCGGAACCAGAAACATTTGATTGTGTGTTAGGTTATAGGCATTCAAGTGCTAGTATAGGACTTTTACGTATCTGTTGTCGGATGTTTTGGATGTCATATTCGTCCAACGACAGTGTATTCTCATACGGCGACTTCAACGTGAATTTTAATGACGATTTCGGAGGAGCCAGAATGGTGGTGGATGTCTGCTCTTTGATTTGGAACGTTCAATTCAGGGAAACACTAGATTTGATGGATGCATGCTCAATGCTTTTACTAATGTTGTACTAATGACTTGGGTCAAATTTGTGCCTTGGTAATGAACTCTGCTTTCTCATACCACGCCTTCGTCGACGATGATTTTCTGTTAAATAAATTGCAGTCATATGGAATACGAGACACTATATGCAACTGGCTCGGGTGATAGTTGTCTGAATGGAAGCAGGTGGTTGTAATCAATATCAACGTCTCTTTACAACATTCGGTAGTATCTGGAGTGCCGCAAGGATCAATACTAGGATCACACTCTTCCTGTTATTCATTAATGATCTGCCAGGTTGTATTAATAGCGATCTTATGATGTATGCGGATAACAATGCTTGCGTGGATGCAGCCGTCAATATGAATGATTTGACAACACATATCCAGAACATAATAAACTTGTTCGATGGTTCGCTGCTAATGATATGATAGTGAATACAGATAAGACGGTATTTGTCAACTTTACACCAAGCAGAAAAGAGATCGAGCGCAGTCAACTGCTTAGAATTCACAAGCAATCAATTCAACAAGTTTTATCCACAAAATTCCTAGGTTTACATATAGGTAACGATCTTGGTTGGTCAACGCACATTGTTGCATTATGCACTAAGCTATCAGAGACCCTCTATATAATGTATCGTTTAATAGGCATAACTAATCGGAATGTCATTAAGACTTATTATTAAACTGTTTCGAGACTCGTATTAAGTTGGGCCTTATTTTTTGGGGGTGTAGTTCGCGAAGTGTAAGAGCATTTCGCTTGCAGAAGAGAGCTGTTAGGTCTATATCAAATGTGTCACGCCGCCACACTTGCCACAGTTATAAGTCTAGGAATCTTGCCACTACCAATATTATATACAGTCGGTGACATAATTATTAGGCACCCCTAAAAATTGGAGTTATATAAAATTTGAACAATGCGAAAAGAAAACAAATGTAACATATACAAATATTTATTGAATATAACACAAATATATTGTTGGAGCTCCATGCGCTTTTATGAGAGCGTTCATGCGTTTTGGCATGTTTCGAACTAATTTGTGACATGTATCTTCTGAAATACTGCTCCATATATTGTTGATGCCTGCTTCCACCTCTGGCTTCGACTTGCATTTGTGTTCAGCTACCTTTTGCTTTATGATAGGCCACAAATGCTCGATAGGGCTAAGATTTGGGCTTTGCGTTGGCCAATTCAAAAGCTGAACACCATTTTTGTTAAACCATGCTTTGGAGGAGGCTGCAGTATGACAGGGGGCGTCGTCCTGTTGGAACAATGCTTCTTCTGTATTAGTGCCAAACAATTTCTCTGCTGACGGATACAGAACCTGGTCCAGCATGGTGGCATAGGTCGTAGAATTCATTCTTCCACTGCAAGTAAACATTTCTCCAACGCCTATTGACGACATAATGTGTAATTTTTAATACTATTATATCTTTTATGTACTTATACATATATTTAAGAAAATAAAAAATACCCTTACCACCTCGATGAGTGAAGAACTCCTGGATACGTATTTCGGCAACTAAGTTGCCATCCTCAGCAGAATCTATGAAGGAAGATAATGTTAAACGTCACACTCTGGGAGATTTGCACCACACAGAACACCACTTGAATAACAGTGACTGACACTAGAGTGGGTGTTATTCAAGTGCTGTTGCGGCTTGCGCTTCGTCACCTAGCGCAGCCATCGAATATTATAAATCGTATAATATTCTTGTTATATTAATCGCTATAGTATATACAACATGCTTGGGTCTTCTTCTACTAGTCATAAATGTTTGTTGTGATAGTCATATTGTTTTGATAATTTTCTGTGATATCTATGTTCATTTAGATGATATATTTGCTTACTCTACTTATATTAGATAAAATATAATCTTCATTAACGTGTAGGCACTTTTACAGAGAAAGTCACAGCCCCCATTCGGTTATATAACACAGCACGCACTAAACTACTCTAGGCAAATTTGGGCTAACTCGTTAACATAGTTTGTAGCAATCCGATGAACGGCGTTGGAAAAATGTTTACATCCGAACCTTCATTAGCATGGAGAATTTACTTTGACCGCTACATAATAAACCGCCTAATTGTTGACCCTCAGGGACAGACTACATTCCCCCATCTATTATCCGTATGGGTACGGACTCAACTAGGCGATACATATTACAAGGTAACTTAGATTGCCTATGTATAATGTACCAGCCAAACATCTAAGGAAATATAAGCCTATTGATCCGCCGTGGCGAAATATGGACGTCGAGAAAATTACCGGGTACCGTGAGCCAAGCCGTTTACGGAAGAGAAAACCGTCAATTTCCGAAAAAAAGGGTACGACAAAACAAATACGACCTTTTGTTTTCCTAAGCCGAATTCGATCATAAATATAAACTATTCAAACTAATTATACGGTATAACGGGTAGGAAAGATGTTTTAGTTCATTCCGGTCTCACTTCTGTTTTATGTATCTGTTTGAAATAAAAGGATCAATCTAAATTGATATTTTTATCATCGTACCGAAAATCAATCTGCAATCATATTATTGTATAAAATTCATTAACAATTATATTTTAATTGTATTATCATCTCTTTTATTTCTTCTTCAATCCAACAGTAATTAAATTTTCCTTTTGTCCTTCTAACCAATCTTTAGCATTTTCTTCATCATCTTTAAATTGCACGTGACTCGCGCATTACTTTTATCAATCGTATATCCCACGGTGATTTATGGATGACACTTATACTCGTTTTAACCTTTTAAATTATATTACGCACTGGGAGGCTTGAAGAACGAAATTTATATCTCCCGTTTCGTATTTGGGCTAGAAATTTGAGCCCAATTTTACGTGTCTCTAGTCAGCCGAATTTCGGCAAATGTAGCCACGCATGCGCGCAGTTGCCACCTTTATTATCCTTATTTTACGCGATGTGTCGTAAATCTGACGCCCCCGTCTCGTGTAATTTAGACGAACACGGATTCGCACGGATGCCAGACTGACAGTTTAATCCGTTTGCGCGTGTAAAAAATTTGCGTACCCCTTGCTCGTAACCGAAGTAGCGTTGTTACTGCGAATTAAGTAAATACAGACGGTATGAGTGAGGCAAATTTCGAACGGAAATTTTACGGGTTATATAGCAAGGTAAAGGGGGCGATGGTTTATGAAAATCCAGCCGGTTATTAGGCGTGTCAGATAATATGTAACTACATTAGATGTAATGATGACAGAGTGCTCGCGCTGCTACCAGAAAAGAGAAAAAAAAACTGGCCCATTCGGTTGTGTATACAGTTATCACGGCCTCATCACTGGCAAACGTATGTTGTATATCTATATATAATGCGAGAGATTCATTTTGGAATTTCTTTTTTGAGTGACTTGTCGCGTCAATGTTTACATGTATGTCGCATAGTGTAGATAATAACTCTCGACTCGTGTGTAGCAAAACGCGAAAAATAGGCTTTCAAATTGGAAACTTGGTATTTCTGTCTGGTTATTTTTTTTCTTTTGGCTTAATAACGTGCGCGTATGGTTAGAATCATATTTTGCGATAACAAATCAGGATATTTCAGCTTTTGTACTAAAAAGGAAAATCGAAAAAGTGGTATTGATTTATTGACCAGAGACGACATTCTGTGATAATCCACCCTTCTCCAAAGTCACGTGCTCTAATATATCATATTTAAACTCCAGTTTTATCCGGATATTTAATGCTTGAACCTTGAAAACAAAATATTTCGTATTCATTGAAGTAAGAACACATTCATATTCGATCAGAATCGAAGTCCCCTATCTAGTAGTTCCTCACACACAGCATTGAACATTCTGCACATACAATTACTTTGGACTTTTATTCTATTCTAGTGTTACAAACAAAAAGATTTACTATTACCAAAATGCTAGAATAAAATAAATTTGCTATATATATATTACTAACAAACACTCACTAAGTTGAGGATTACATATATGGAAGGAGGCGCAGTTCTGATTGTATGTGTAGGTACATATGTACAATGAGCGGCATTAGTCTTGGCTCACTGAAAGAGACGGAAATCGTGAATTCTGGAAATATTCTAGACGTCATCTTTCGATGGCATACACTTACGTGCTTCGATTTTTTGCTCAACCGTTCCCTTTGATTTTCAAATAAACAATCCGTTATCTACGCTCCTGACGGCTGAGATGGGGTGATGTGTTTTAAATGAAATATATAGTTTGTTTGTGTTTGGTTATTGCGTATATTTGAATCGCGCGCCACTCATAACTGCTGTCTGTTAGAATAATTTTTTGTAATTAAAATAGAATTTAACAAATTCGTAATTAATCATTAAATTACTAAAGTTAGATAGTCCAAAATTTGAAATTGATTGATAATAATATCTTCGGTGATCGAACAACATCAACAAGTGTATAATAACAGGGTAATGATAACTTAACTTATCAATTAACTAGGTAGTTAATTTCTAACTTTTGGAAAGCACAGCTTTACTTTTTCCAATTAAGTAGTTTTTTTTTAATATTAGGATTATTTATTTCAACTGAATGTTTTATTTCATACTGGCCTTATTATTTCCTATTATTTCAATATTATAATGTGAATTGTTGATTCTATTATTTCATTTTTTCTTGTTATTCTTTGTTAATATATTTTTTTTCTGTAGAGTAAGTGCTGTTTTCTTGTACGAATGAATACAATACAAGGGATGTGCGTATATTTATATTTTGCCTTTTATTTATTTCCAACTAGAAAGACTAAAAATTATGCTGGCTGGACTCCCTTCGTGGAAGTTCCATGTAATTATTATATTTTTGTTCAGTTTCCTAAAATCACTTTTTTAACATTAACATTGTAAACAATCTCCATATGTTTTCTTAAAAAATCCACCTTAATTGTTCTCAGACGTATGTCAGTTTATTTGTTATTGATAATGTAAATACTTGATAGCAATAAATATTTAAACAAATCAATTCGCTAAACAAAATTAAAAAGAAATTGCAGGTCAAAGAAGTATTGGCACAACACCTGATTGACATGATATTGCCCGTGTTGCAGGTCGGAACACGTTGTGGTATTGTGATGTGCACAGGAATCCCATCATCCGTTAACAAAACAAGCGAGTTATCCAGAAGCGTGCGCGACCAAATTATTTTGTTACGTTCATAAAACCAAAGTTACAGAATGATAGGTAAACGTTTGAATGTAAACTGGTCGATGGTCCGATATGTAATAAAAAGGTATGAGGAAAGTGGTTCGACTGAAAACAAACACAGATCAGGGCGGCCAACAGTACGAACTGCAAGAGTGCGCAGACAAATTGTAAAAGAAGTCGTGAAAAATCCATTTTTAAGTTCTCAAAGTCTAGCCGGCAACATCGCTACGACGGTGCACAAATCTGTAGTGCACAATCAGTGCGAAATATTCTGCACGACGCACAAATATACGAAAAATCTCCGAGAAAAAAACCGTATATAAACGAACTAAATCGTCAGAGGCGCTTGGACTTTGCCAGACGATATGTCAACGAACCTATTGAATTTTGCCAAAACATTATCTTCTCTGTTGAATCTAAGTTTAATATTTTTGGTTTCGATGGAAAAACTTTTGTATAGCGGAAACCGAACACAGAATTGAATGCCAAAAATGTACCTAGGATCCCTAGGACCAGTCCCCAGGAGCGTCGAAAGGATGAGTTTCTATTAAGAACGAACGGAACACACGGGCAAGAAATCTATTGCATGCCATCGAAAGATGACGTGTAGAATATTTCCAGATATCACAAAATCCATCAGTACAACTTCATATGTAACAAGCTCCGTTTTGGTTCCACCACATTTCCGTCATTTACCTCACCTTTTAGTTCTAACGTATTTACACTGGAATACCATATCATTTGAACATTCATCACGGGTGTTTAATTTCGTAGATTTTTACAACCCAAGCTTTAACTGTCATATATGTATTCATATACCCTTAGGAGAATGAGTTAGGCATTCAATTCTCTTATGCCTAACTAACTGCAGCGTGCAGGTAAACACGTTATGCTTGTACAACAAATAAAGAAAATAACCGTGAGCAACAAAACAAAAATTAATAACAAGAAAAAAACATCAAAAGCCCGAAATTATGGTGAAAACGTGCAGATAAAATCCTTGGTAATATGGCGGGGCGCTGAAAACGCTAAGTTAAATTCGTTCTCCCGGTGGTCAGAATGCCGAAAAAAACTGGGATGAGAGATTCCGTTGCCGCTATTATTTACCCAGCACCGACTAACGAAAACGACTTCGCAAGTATAACAAGCACGAATGAAACGTAAAGATGCAAACGGACGATGTGCGTATACGAGTCACGGCTGTTTATTTAAGCTAATAAAAATAATAACCTAATTCACAAACGAACAGCATAATTCCTTTTATCTCCGAGGGTTCCTTTATAGTGCGTGATGAATACAGCATGTATTTTCAAAAGAGAGCCTCCTACGTTTACTTTGGACCGTCGAACGAAAATTGTGAAATTTCATTAGTGAATATATTTGACATTTAATTTGTGCAATGTAAATGTCACCTAATCATTTCTTGATAAAGGTAACTTTAAAGTCAAGTGGCAAACATATTATTCACATCACATACAAACGTTTTCATTTTGTGTTTGATGTGTTGACGGTTTCGTCTTGATGCATACATTGTTATTCCGCTACGGTTCAACGTCAGTGTCAGAAAACCTTTTGCAATCAACAAAGATACATTTACCACCTCTTCAGGGCTTCAATTTGAGTTGTTTGCGTTAATTTATTAAATAATTCTGCACGTATGATATCAGCGTGACATTTACTGGATGTGTATAAATTGGCGTAAAAGTTACAAGCAGCGACATTCTTCATTCGGATCCGAATTAATCTTTCTTAAATTAGTTAAAATGTGGTATGCTGCTTGGTATGTTTTTAGGAACCGCTTGAATGGGAACACACATTTGACAACACTGTACTCGCACACAACTGTAGTTTACTCGCCATTAGTAGTATCAGATGGGTGAATTTATGTTTTAGATTCTACACATTACGAGGGACATGCGTTGCTCTTGTGAAAATAATACATACTGAAAGAAGATACATTACAGTGTATTCTATAACAGGATTGGTTCATTTTTTGACATTTATTTGCAACGTTGCCAAATGTGCTTTTCGTGAAAGTACGTCATAAAGTAGTGTTAGAAACAAATTTCAAGCCAAAAAGAAAACGTTTACGATAATATAGCATTAATAATTCTTCGCTATTCTAAATTGCAGCTATCCTATCAACAGGTATAGAACAACAATGTTGCCACTAATTTCTGAGG
Source organism: Osmoderma eremita (assembly GCA_031763485.1). Lineage (NCBI taxonomy): Eukaryota > Metazoa > Arthropoda > Insecta > Coleoptera > Scarabaeidae > Osmoderma > Osmoderma eremita. The sequence goes on along the minus strand of JARFOC010001094.1, from coordinate 64,506 downwards.
ATGAACTAATAAACATTATATCATCATTCCCTGACAATAATATTTCTGGAGATGACTTAATTCCATCGTTTTTACTAAGAGATGCTAGAATGGTTCTTGCTAAACCTTTAACAATTATTATTAATTTATCTGTACAAACATCGACTTTTCCAAAATTATGCCAGAAAGCTAGAACCTCTCCGATATTTAAAAAGGGGTTCAAAATTAGAAGTTACTAATTACCGACCCATATCCATTTTGTCCAATTTCGCCAAAGCTTTTTAAAAAAAAAATATTTCACCATCTATACGACCGTCTTAAGTCTTTCATTTCACTTTATCAGAATGGTTCGTGGGCGGTCAACGGTTGGTAACATTGTCAATACCTCCCAATTCATTTATGCGGAGTTGGACGGGCGGGGTCGACTTGATGTGGTGTATACGGATTTTAGCAGCGCTTTCGACAGCATTGACCACAGGATTTTAGTTGAAAAAATAGACTGCTTTGGTCTTACTGCATATTTCTTGCAACTTATGGAATCCTATTTGAGTAATAGATCTAACTATATTATAATGGTTTTAAAATTTTACGAATTCCTTCCTACTTCTGGTACTCCGCAAGGATCCAACTTGGGGCCTTTGCTTTTCGTTTTGTACATTAACGATTTGTTGCAGCACTTTTTTTATCCAGCTCTGGCTTACGCTGATGATATTAAAATTTATAGTTCAATTGCTAACTTCGGTGACGTCTCAAACTTGCAAGAAAGGCGATTATATGGCTAAATGGTGTACCAAACACAATTTAAAATTAAATATTAGTAAATGTTGCTTTGTTTCATATACTAGAAAAAATCATCCAATTACTTCCGCGTATTTGTTGAATCATTATGTATTGCAGAGGGTTGAAACAGTACAGGATCCTGGTGTACTTTTTTGACCAATCTATGAGCATTGCATCACACATTACTGATCTCTGCTTGTCAGAATCTAAAACATTGGGATTTCTCATCCATGCCTGCACAGCTTTTCAAAGTATACAACTTTTGAAAATACTATACTTCAGCTTCGTTGTGAGCAAGTTGGAGTGTGCCTCTCAAGTGTGGTCTCCCCACTATGTCTATCTTCAGTTATCACTTGAAAAAATTCAACGTAGTTTTGTCAAATACCTTTCCTTTAAAGAGGATGGAGTTTGTCCACAGCGAGGGGTTGATTATGCATGCTTATTGGATAGACATTCGGTGGATTCTTTAACGCAACGTCGTGAATGCCATGGTGCGCGCTTTATTTGGAAGTTAGCTCAGGGAGTCATCGATAGCCCCTTCCTTCTTGCCTCTTTGGATTTCAGCATTCCTAGGGCTTCTTCTCGTTCCTCTTCCTCCTTTGCTCTACCCTGTTCTAGGACCAACTTGCTACTAGCCTCGCCACTAGTGTCTATGCGCCGCTTCGCTGATCTGGACTATGAAGATATTTTTCATAATAATATTAATGACTTCTATTAATTTATATAACTTTTGTATTATCTTTTTCCTTTTTTGTATGTACTCATTTTGTAAATATCTTTGTTCTGTAACTGGTAATCTGGACTAACTTCTAGAACGTCGCAAAGACGTACATATGTAGCATGATACAAAGTTGGTATGCTTCAGAACTTGTGAACTAAGTGTAGCTTTTGCGTCAATTTATACACACTCTATATACCCTACTACCACATTTAAATTCAACAAATAATTTTATATTTACCTCAAGAAACACCAGCTTAAGAACTTATCAAATTCATTACACCCGAAACTTGAAATTAACTTCTAAACGAAACTCTTCCCTCTATAAACACACTGCCTGCGGTGTAGGTATATCTAAATACAAATACAAGTGTACATACACAATGTTTAGGTGCCTATTACATACCATGCACGCTAAACCCATAAAGCGCAGCCCGTAAATACATAATGTATGCGTACGCAACCCTTTCTGTATTGGGGGCCGTTAGTACAAAGTTTAAATGGCACGTAAAAGTGCTTTAAAGTTGTAATGAATGCCGAAAACATGTTAAATCCGCTGGGTTATGTGAAAAGTTTCTGGTTTGCGGGCGAGTTAGAATGCGCCGATGCAGGCTTCGGTGGTCATCTCGTTCAACGGTGACGTTTCGAATTCCGTCCTTGGGACATTTACCTTCCGCTTCTCGCACACCGCAGTCGATAAGCGGTGCCAAATCTTCCTTTGGCAATAGGAAATGGACACACAGGCGCTGACAAGCTTCTCAGCATCTAATACATAGTCGGTATGAGATATTGGCCGAGCTACATCTTTTTCTTGCTTGACTTTTGCGATTTTACGAAACGGGGAGGCTCCTTATCGGCTGCTTGAGAAGTGTTTTATGCAGCTTTGATTGTCACACGTACATCTGGAGACGTTTTGGCCTTTTATAGATACTTCTCCGCAAAACATAGTCGATAAAAGATGGTGGAGGCGACGAAAGAATATCTGCATACCTCGGGATTTGAACTAAGACGGTTTCAGAAAAAATTGCACTGTAGTGGTGAATGCGTCTGACCAACACAATTCCAAAAACGCAAAAAAAACATTCTAAAGTTGTTACGACTTCGTTTATTTCGGTTTAACAGCTTGAATAAGTAACTAAGGACGGATATGTTTCATTTACACACACATCTATTTTTTTCTAAAACTAAGAACTGTTTTGTAAAATTTTTAAAGAATGGACTTGAATTGTTTTGGCATATCATGGGCAAAAGTAAGACATCTACATCTAGTGATATTGTACAAGAAATTTATCATTTAAGTAGAGGTAGTTGGCCAGCGACGCAGTTCAGCATGACACTCTTCGTACTATTTTTTTTACAAACCCTGCACAATTTTACCATTGATTATACTTTTTGGTGGCTTTTGCAGTTTTAGTTAGTGTTTGAAAGCACCTCCATACCTGGCTGTATGTGTTGACACAGAAGTGAGCTTTTCAACTCCATGGTGCACTATTGGAAGTCTCTTTGAATATGCAGTTTTTTTTGGGTAAAAGTTAGGCCTTCAATTTGTGAAATTTATGATTACGCTTATTTTTACTTCCTTCATAGCGATTCTTTTTTGATGTCCTGCTAAGCTTCCCTTCTTGATGAATGGTGAAAGTAATGATTACTTTTGAAAAACGTCAGCGCTGTCTGTTAAGAAAGCATCCGAACACGAATTACGCATTATTTTGTCCCACAGTTATCACTAAATAAATTTATTTAGCAATTTATATAGCAATAGCGATTATTGGGATCGTTCGCAATAAAGTCCACGACCTATCAGCGTTAAAAGTGGGTTTAGAATTCAGAAGGACGCCGGCGATGCCTGGTGGGCGGAAACTTTAGTCCCGCTTTAATACTTGTATCCCCTTCATAGCTCTTGTCTGGCATGATGATTCCTATAGGAGACTATGAGCCTATAATGGTATTTTATCGGTTAATTGTCTATGTATACCTTAAATATCTAAAATACCTGAAAAAGATTTCACTGGTCAACGAAATTTCAGATTTATTTTGTCCCTCGTGGTAAAGTGGGTGAACTTGTTGTAGTTTTTACATTTATTTTATATCTGTTTTCAGAATTTTTCTATGCGGCAGGGTTTCAGAGTGACAATGCAATGAAGTTTTGTTAAAGTATATATTATAATATGTGTATAAATCATGAAAAAATGACGTAGAAAGTGATATATTTATTTGGGAAATGTGTTGATATATGACTTTCGGCTGTATTTTGCATCAGAAGCATCTCTCTTCATCGTCCAGCAATAGTCTGCCAACATAGCAGGGCTCTATTTGCCTTGGTATCATCAGCACTTTCATCGTCGCTTAGTGT
>JARFOC010001094.1:49037-60576 GCA_031763485.1 Osmoderma eremita | reverse complement strand
TCTCCAACGCTGTGTGGCTTCCCAAGGGAGTTATTTTGAGGGAGACAACGTTCAGTTGTAATTATATTCAATTAAAAATATTTAAAAACATCAGTCTCATTACTTAATTTACACACCTCGTATCTTATTCCTAAAAGTAACTTATAACAAAACATTACTACATCCACCAAATTTGCAAGCATAGGCCAATTAAATGTGACTTATACGCCGCCAAGTGTAAACAAATAGCATTATGAATTCGCATACGATTTTGTTTGTCGAATGGTGTTACCCACTCGTTGAAATCTCGACAAAAAATTGAATTGTATTCAAGAATACAACCGTGAACATTTTATTCGACATTTGGCTAGATTCCCATGCGACAACCATCACTCGAGATTGGAAAATCGGGCTCCCGTATATTGACTATTGTATATTTTACGTGTAAAAAGTCTGACTTTATCTGTAATTGCAAAGATAATTACGTTATGATTACTATTATTATTAATGAATGTTGTTAGATGAATATTGAAGTTTGTTAAATGTAAAAGGTAAACCCAAAATTTATCATATTGTTTGTTGCACTAATGAGATTATATTAACATCAAAGTAATAAAAGCTAACAAATTTTATACTTGCACGAATGATCTTCAAGCTTTTACTTGCAAACTTACAAATTAGATAGATGTTCTTGTGAAATTTATCGAAATATTTCTGCAAAGGATTGGGATTCCGTTGCTTTGGTAAAATGATCGAATAAACCAGTTTTGAGTGTTTCTGAAGCTTTTTATTTATTATTGTGAAATGGTAGAAGGTAGACACGGAAGTAAATAATGTTTCTTAGTGTTAATGTTAGTAATTGCACTTCTTGCTTAAAATGGATTGAAGTATTTTATGGCCAACAACTGGTTTCATTCAAAGCTGATGAAAATTAAAGATAATGAGTTTGTTAAGAGAGTTAAGTGAACAAAGCTTTGGAGTATTAGGAAAGTAATGACACAATATTCATACAGCTACGCATGTAATACAACAGAAATATTCCAATCTTGGAATTCATTCAATTCCGTCTTCATTTATCTTCCGCTGTATAAAGAAAATCCACCGTGATATCAAAGTAGGAAATGAACGAATTAATCGTACGGCCGCCCGTGTATAAATATGCATCTTTATGTGTAGCAAGTTCTTCTTCTGTACAGCGCTCCCGGTCATTATCATTCGCTTCGCTACATTTAGCGAGGTAATATAATTTTTCACGTACGCATCCAAACGAATAAGTAGGCCGTGCACAATTCTCGAGGAAAGAGATTACTTTATCTAACGAAAAGGTACACGTACCGGATATTATTATTATCAACAAGAACAAATGTTATCTCCCCTCACACGTGGCACTTTCCCTACGCCTGATGCAACGTACCGTGAAATAAAATAAGAGTCCTGGAATGTCGGGAAAAAAGCAAATACATTAATTTGGAGTCCACTCGCATTAGGCAATGTATGTATACATTCGAAGCTGGGTCTCTTCAGGAGATCAGATTGAATGGAATCAATCGCTCGTTGGAGCGGAAAACTCGGATATATCTCACAGCCGTCATTGGACTACACAAGAAGGTCTTCCTTTGAAATTTTAGTTCTCGAAGAAGGGTAGGAAGGGTGCAGCTTTACAGGGTCGGTTCAGGTGGGAAAAGTAAGGAAGCAGGAGCCGGCCAATAAATCCTGAATTAAAGTTATAAAAGAGATCAGAATTGTATTATTGCACTGGTCAGAATAATTGATTGTTTTGATTCGAACAAATTCATATTTAAAACTATTTTTGTACGTGCGTTAAAGCTCTGGGGCAATTTGAAAATATAGGGAAAAGGTTGGACTTCTCTTGACGTGTATATTTATCATATACTATCAAAAAACTATATAAGAAACCAAAAATGGGCTTGAAATGGTAATGGCGGCGAGGCAAAGTTACACGTGATAACTTAGGAGGAATTTAGGACGAATGCAGCTATACAGGAATACAGGATAGAACGGGTGATTCACAAATTGTAAATTAAGTCAGAAGTATTTCGATTTGAGAATATATGATTCAGAAGTAATTTAGAGTGGACGATTGGGGATTGAATTTAGTTCAATATGGTTTTAATATTTTAATTTATGAAATAATACAATACAGTGGCTTGAAATAGAAGAACTAAATCAAAAATACCCTTATTAGCTTAATGAGTGACTGTAGTGCTGACTAGGGTTTAACGCCAAGCTAGCTTACGAGGGCTCGATACATTGAAGTGACGTCATACTGTCTCGATCGACGCCTCGGGAGGATAATGTTTCCAAGCCTATTTCGATACATTTAAATGTACACAGGTTGCGTGATGTTTTGTCGAATGCACGGCGTTTGAAGTCCCCACGTTTTGTTATTTTTCTACATTTTAAAATTAATATAGATCTGCAAATACCCATCTTAGTCTTTTTAATTATAAAATAAAATTAGTTAAGTAAATAAATAAGTTTTATTGAAAAAAAAAAATGAGAAATTATAGGAATGTTTTGATTGGCAAAAGTTTAAAATATGCTACATTGGTAATTTAAAAAAGTACTAACAATAATTTGGCAAGATAATGTTTTTTATTTGTGCAGATACAGGTATAGGTTGACAAAAGTATAAAAATAGCAAACACATAATTAAGTCTTCACTTATCAGGATAAAAGGATTTATGTTAGTTAAATTAATTACAACTCAGAGCTTTAATAAAGGAAGTCACAATAACCTAGCTTCTCAAAATGATCTGTATTTTAATAATAATAACCAATAAAATGTTAATTATCCTTCACAAAGTTTTATTACAAAGTAACAATTGTTTCGCCACACAGTGGCTTCTTCAGACAAACTAAAAACTAATATAATATAACCTATCGTTATTTTGTCAAAATTGAAATATGTCAAATTTTGACAAAAAACAATACATACAATACATATGTAAATTACAATTAGTTAAAATTATAAGAATAACTACTAAAGATTTCTAACAAATCCAATTTAGCACCTTTCTTTTCTATATGCAAAATTTTAAAATTACAATTAAAAGTATGGTTTACTTCTGTTACATGGTTGGCGAAAGTTGAATCCTGCCTTTTATTTCTGTAAGAAGCATAATGTTCGGAAATTCTTTTTTCAAAAGTTCTGCCAGTTTGAACAACATATACTTTCCCACATCCACATATCAACCTTTACCAAGTAAAGGTCGAAAGTATTCAATTATTTAAATAATAATTTATTGAAGATAATCTCCATTTTCCACAGAAAAAAAAATTTCTAAACATTCTGAACATACAGCACTTGTACACCCTATTTTATGTAACCAGCAATAAAAACGAAGTAAACATTGGCTTTTTGATTGAAAGTTTACATTTTATCCATATTTCTAATTACTTAGTACGACCTAATTCGTTTAAAGATAATTGTATTAGCATTTCTAATATTAGTGTAATTGAAGTACTTCATATATAAAACTAAATAAAAGAAATCAACGAGCATCGTTGTATCATCCTTTCTATTATTTTTAAATGTCTTTGTTCAACAAGATAATAAAATACAAGTGTTCATGTAAATTATATTTCAGAAGAGAAAGTATTCCGGTCAGATCATTCTCTCAAGTAAAAAAACAATACGCCAGGGGTATGTATAATATGTATGCATTCACGTCGCCTACGGTGTACGGCTGACCAAGCTGTCTCGGGAATCCCGAGCTCTCTCGCCCCACTACAGCGTATCGCATTGTATCGGGAAAGGGTCGAGCTATATATCTGCCCGTTGAATCCTAGTGCTGACCTAGCAAAGAAACTTTTTTAAGGTTTCTTCTTAACCAGAGATACTAGTTCTAACACTGTCTTTCTTTATAGCTTCTACTGAAGATGTCAACATAGTTGCCGAAATACGTTTCTGGAGTGATTCACTCACACTCCAAGGTGGCAAGCCTCCGAGTATTTATTGATGATTGACAGGCATAAATTAAAATTAAACTGACATTATAATCATCATCTCAAACGTAGTCTTTATACTTAGTTAAAGCGCAAAAATAGGTCAAGATATCTATCTACTCTACTCCCAGTGTCAGCGAAAAATTTAATACGATCATAATATTTTATGTTAAAGACGATCCTGACCATTGAGATTTAATATATTTCCATTTAAGCCGGCCTCCACCTTTTTACATACCTACACGTCAGAGATTGTATATACAATGAAAAGACCCGTCCTTTCACATACTTCCTGAGCTTGTCTGCCAACCAAACGTCTTCACGTTACGGCAACGTAAGCGAATTTTACCGAAAGAAATCCGAAATGTTATATTCCGTTTATATCTGTGCGAATACATCTGTTGAATATAATTGGTTACGTCGACTGACAACGAAGCGCTCGACTTACTACGGCCAAAGCGTACTTGTCTATAAGGAGATTTCCTTGCGTTTCCATTAGGTTTACCCAAAGAACTGCCTGTCAGACCTGAGACATGTAATTTCTTCTTAACGGTCGAATAACAATGGTGGGAAAGTGGAGTTGTACCCAAGATGGGAGAGTACAAGTTTGATGTATACATACAAGCACGCTCCACTGACCATGCGTATAATAAAAGAAGTCTATTTAGTTTTCGTTCTTTTGATATTAATTCTGAAACGTTTAATTGCTAATTGGAGTAAGATGTCGTCTAACGAGGAGTAATTATGGGATGCATGTCCGTTCTAATCCTTCGTTGCTTTTAACAAGCATTCAGTTTTAGATTTAATCTTGAGCTGTTCGATTTAAGTCTAATGTATTCGGTGTGACTTTATTTTAAAGATTGATGGTATGGTTTCACCTAAGTCAGCAAGTACCAGAAATTTCAATTAAAACTTTTTATGTTCTCTCCAGAACTTTTAAAAATTGCGCTTAAATTTTTCCATTCTCCAATTTCGACCATTCGCTGACGAATATTTCAAAACAGTCAGAAAATGTATTCCAACACTTCGAGGTTGTATTACTTTCTTGTCTCCTTTCTCATTGCACCAAGCAATAGGCAAATGTGTATTGTGAAAATAATTTACGACTTGAACTGTATGCCCTTTTACTTGTTCAATTTCCAAATCTTGGGAAAGCAAAATCAGTATATGGGCAGAACATAAGGGTGCAGCAATACTACGTTCGTCTTTTATTACTCGGGCTGTATGGTAGGTAGCAATCTGATATTTTGGGAATGTAATGTAATATTAATTGTGCATTTGCAGAAAATATATTCCGATATACTGGGTGTTTAATAAAAGACATGGCACAGAAAAATTAACTTTTTTTAACAGCCTATATATTTCTGCATCATATAAGATCCTTAACTACACTTCATTCAACCCCAGATTATAAAAGCAACCTGTTTTGTGGTTTTCGAGTTACAACACAATTTGTTAAAAAATTGAGAAACCACATATCCCAAAGAAAGTAGTCCTACGTCTAAACTGTTTCAAATTTAGCAAAAAAATTTATATTTTACTAATTAACAATTAAGAATAAATTTTGCAGGAGGATATCATTCCTCCTGCTTAAATTAAGTGCGTAAGTAGTAATAAATAGGTATTTTGCATTAAATTTATTCAGAAGCAGTTGAAAGACGCAAATACATACTTGACTAACATCGTATGTATTTACAATATAGAGAAGAACGTTTACCAGGGACATTTAAATATTATTCCCATAATTTATGTTTTATTGCGTTGGTATTTCCAAAAAGAAAGAAACGGGAGAGAAGAAATAACTTACATGCGTCTACATGTGTACACGTAAGAAACAACACCATCTGGAGGATTCGTTTTCTTTATGACGTAATGTTTCGGAGAACAAAGCGGTGATAAAATAAAAAGGAAGTGTGTAGGTAGTATAAAGTTGAAATGTGATTGTGTTTTTGAGAAAGAAAAACATTTATATGTCCAAATTGCTTCTCGTGACGTGTAGTATGCGCATTACTCCATGTGTAGCTTTCTTTAACCTCTTTCTTAAATCATTAATTCAATCATTTATTTATTTTTTTAATCTTCTATATATTTTGCAATCTATCTACTAAGATATTCACCAAATTATGTGGCTACGAGTAGATCATGAGGTAGATTTTGTCCAATGACTCGTCCCTGTAAATCTTCTCCTTAAATGAAGGCTTATTAGCGACCTTAAAAAGCAAAAAATTTATTCAAACAAAGCAAGTTCATTAGAAATTTGGCCGTTTGATGGCCATAATGCGCATAAAGATGGCTTCAACATCAGAAAAGTCCCATGTTCCTACGTACATATGTATACAGATTGGAATCAAACAAACCATCTGGCTCTAGGATACCATGATATAGGTGGTCGACTATAAGAAGGCGCGACTAGTCCTCGAATGTAGAATCCTTCACTGTTTAGTGAGACTAGCAGCTCGTCGATAACCATGTTCCACAGCAGGGGGGTAAGATCTCTCTCTGCGGACAGCTCTTGTCCACCGACACATGCATCATCTCACCTGCTAATGTTGTCTTAACGAGCCCTGTAGCATGGCTTCCACCCGTGTGCATGCTCCCACGTCGCGGTTGTGGGCAGCTCGTGTCATAGGATTGAAGGAGGTGCTATGAAATTCTCCTTCTATGTCACGAAATGCTGCTAGCGTTATTTCTTGTTGTTACATCGATATTTCTATCTTAACCATCATCTAATGTATTGCACTTTTGCAAGATTTCCTTGTTTGCTATGCATGCTGGTTAGGGTGTAATGGCGTCTCTACAAGGTACATTTCCGTAGTATGTCTTTTAAGCAGTTTTTTTCCATCGTCTTCAGCATAAATGAGGACAGGATTATCGGTCTATGTACCTATGCCTCAGGCTAGGAATTCAGCTCAGGTTTCGATATAAAGACCACTCTAGCCCTGCTCCATGCCAATGGTACATAACCCAATGCCAGGTTGGCCCTAAATAGCCCGCAGAGCTTTGATATTATGATGTCCTTGCCTTGTCATAGTATGAGCAGGAAATATTCCGTCAGGCTCAGGAAACTTATGGGCCTCAAAAGAGTCAGGTGCCCAGCTGATCTGGATGTGAGTTATTACCCTTCTTGCAAGTGGATGTAGCTATCCCTCTATTTCAGGGTTTATCTCGGTCGAACCTGGAAAGAAACTGAAACACTGGGTGGAATATAACAAAGCAGTCACTGTTTACAATCAACCTCTGAGAGAAGTCAAAAGAGAGTCATGGGGGAAGTTCTATGGGGATATTAAAACCACAACAGAAACGCCCCACAGACTTATTGCGAAAGTCACTATCAACCCCCTGGAAACTATTAAACAATCTACGGAGGGATACACGAACCCAGGAAAGGAAACCCTGAAGATTAGGGCATACTTATCTACAGAGTGTATATACATATGTATATACATAGGTATATACATATAAGTAGTGTTTATTTGGATTTGGAACAGCGTGAAATGAATCAATAATGGTAAGTGTAGGAAAATTATTATGGATGACTTTATTTTTAATTCGCCCAGCAAACCTTTCAACTTAACAATTCAGCAACTAAAGCGTTTTTGTATGTACTAATTTTTTTTTCTGAATCATAAATAAGTAAATATAGATCAAAAGGATATAAACTAGAAACTTTCTAGTAACAATGATATGCTTTTAGCGTATCTATATTGGATTGTTCTACACTATATTTGTCTAAATAACATCTAGAAACATTTAGCGTAAAGTACATTGGAGAAAACCTTTCTCGTCATAGCAAAAGATATGTCTGTTCTTTAGGACGGAGTGAGAAGTTGATCAATAGTTCATACTACAGTATAATTTAGTTGCCGCCAAGTTTTCAATATAACCCATGCACTTTTCACTTTTATACTAAGAACTTCTTAAAACCTCCAATAACTAACGTAATAAAGGTTTAAAAATAAGTTATCGGTGCCGGTAGAGTCCTTAACTTTTTCAGACCTCCAGACTTGATTCTTCTCAATAAAATTCTTACAAAAACACCTTTGCCGTTTTTCGTCCATTTTTAATAATTTATCCTACCAGAATATTTACTTCAGCTGATGTTTTCAGCTCGTACAATGCCTGATTTATTTATGTAAATACGGGGGTGTATCATCTATCTTACTCGGCTAACGAACTTCTGCCAAACCTCGCGTGTATGTATCTGTAGTTAATAATATAGAATTTACCAAGAATATTTTCACTTTGCTTATTCCGTTTAGTGGGAAGATAAAAATTAAATTTTATTTATTGAACCAGCTTATATTTTCTTTACAATTTTAAACGGAGAATAAATAGTTACACACATTCAGAAACATAAATAAGAGAATTAATAATTGTAAAGACAATAGAAGGCATTAGAAAGGAACACGGAATCATTGGGAATTAGCTTTGAAAAATACAATTAAAAACAATTTTCTTCTTGTTAAATTGCTGTCAATTTTTGTTGCTATTCTAATTTAGTATGAAAACAAACTTTCAAAAATGTCCATTAAATTTGTTGGATCAAAGCGAATTCATGCGTTTACATGGCAATCCTCAGATAAATTTGATAAATTTTGCATTGTATGTAATAAATAATGATGTGAGTCGACCATCCCGGAGGTTCACAAACCTGTCTTGGAGAACAAGAAACTGCACCACAACCCTCATAAGCTTGCGCATGGAAATATAATTTAATATAACTTGGGAAATTTACGTTGAACAGATTCGAAAGTGTTTATGACGCACCTAGTAAGGGGGCCAAACCAGCGTTGCATATTCCACCGCACTGATTACGATAGCAAATATAAAGTTTTAATGGTGGAGAAGTCTCTACAATACGACGACCTCTCAATAAATTCCAGTTTTCTCATCGCTTGCGAAGAAAGCTTTTCGATAGGTGGTACAAAGTTGTGGGTCAGGCCAAACACGTAGATTCCCAGATTTCCCTAGATTTTATGATTATTGATTTAGTAATACTTTCATTATTAATAGTGTATGATGAATATATCCCAATGTAGGCAACATTTACTTACACTAACTTTAAACGAATGCGCAGGACAGAAGCTCACCATAGCCTCCAAATTGAGTTGAACATACTTTGTAGCATCCCGCGAATCAATTACTCTACATCATCCGCATAAGCTAATACATGGCACCCAAGTGTGTTAAGTATGTCGTAGACATATGCTGTAAAAAGCGCTCGCAAATTAGAGCCCTGCGGAAACAATAAACAAGTGATGAGTTACAACAATTAGAAGTCCGCATACAGTACGTATTTTCTACAACATAGTGATTTTGTCGCTAGATAAGAAAGAATTTTAACCTTGCCGCAGTCAATGATAAAATTTCGTTCTTTATATTTTAACGAAATTAAAATACCCTGTGATATCTTCATATGATTCTACATATCTAAATATACACTTCTCATCACTAGTTTTTGCTGTAGTAGGATTACAACACAAGTTAATTCGTTTTTGCAAGAGCATAGAGCTAATTTTCCTACCACACCGAAATCGTATACGTTTACACAGAGCCCGTTCATAAATTGCCCAACGGAACTACCAATCGAACTTCCACTTAATAGCCACCGTTTTCGCGATTAAACGTTCGCAAAAGGGAAACAGGTTGTTTGTTACTGGCAGCGCAAATTGCCATCGTTATGCGGCACGTGCATAAAAGACGAAAGAAAATAAAAAAAAGCGACAGGATGCCGCGGTAGCACGAGGTCGAACGGATAATACCTATTGGGCAACTACAAAACCGGTGCAATAAAAATATCGTAAAAGCTTTTACGCAGATGGCTGCGGAAAACGCATCGTTAGCTTTGCAGATTTGGCGAGCGGAGTTGAACGAGTAGAGAAATGAAACGCCAGGAACGAACGGGAGTTTCATCTGTCGTGGAGTGCACTCACAGAAATTGGCGTTTCCGTTTAATTGCGAATTAATTTCGTTTTTGCTTCCAAGTTACCACAAAAGTTTCAACTTTGAGTGAATCAATTAAAAATACATTGGTGTAATCTGTAAGATGAGTTTGTGCATTGCACATACTCCTGACGTTCACCTGGCGATCAAAACTCATGGAAGAATGTACAAACATATAAGAATAAGTGTGAGCTTTCCTCCATTATTAGAAATATCGTAAGAAAGTGGTTTGGGCCATCTCAAAAATAAACCCTTCAGTAAATAGGCATCTAAATCACTGTATTATATCTTAAATATTGTGATAAATGTGGGTTGTCCTGCAATTATATTTGTGATAGCCAGTATTCGTAAGGACGCAGAAGATTCATTGCTAATAGTTTTATTTGTTTAACTACAGATACACCATACAACATGTCATTGATAACTAACAGTTACATCACGAATATCCTCTAACCTACTATCCATCCCCAAAGCAGTGGTTCATCAGATGCCCAAGAGAGCTCCACGAATCATAGATTATTGTATTAAATATACATATTACTGTAAACAAATCAAAGTATTGGGCTCGACCACATGCTTTTAAGATATACTGGGACTGCGTAGCTAAAAAAGAGTGCGAGTAACTATGCTCTAAAACATCTTTCATATAACTGCAATCCTACAACGTGCTATGAAATAATAAATTGTTTCAACACTTGAATTGTCTATGTTGCAGCGATTGGCAAAGTTTTCCGAGAAAAATGTTTTCTTTTGTCGTGGTAATTAATAAGTCAAACGACAGTTTAAAGTTACACGAAAATCTCCATATTTAAGATATTACTTTAAGATATGTACAGGTTTGATGTATCATCAAATGATTTACTCAAACCCTTTAATAAGGTCTACGTATAAGGCAATCAGTTTTATGCGATGAGTGCCAACACATTATACAATTTATGTAAAAGATATATGTGGATATGTTTCCATCAAACATATTATGTAGGTATGTAAAAGCTAAAAAATTGAACTGCGTTAATAAAGAATTTGAAGACCGATCTTTTACCTACACATTCTCCAGGCAATTAGAAATATTAAATCCAATGTTTGTAAAATAGGAAATTCGTACCCATTTTCCAGAATATATATATATATCTATATTGATGATGCTTTTACAACATTTTGTCGTTCCATTGTTATTGATTGTGAAGGTTTGTAAGCCAGGAAACGTTCGCTATTATCGGGCACACATCGGGCGTTGATCATCTGGGATAATTGTATAGGCCAAAGATTGCCACCTATACGATTCGCGTTTGAAATTTAACATTGAAGATTTCTTTAATATCCCGTGGCTCTACCGATAAAGACGGTATTTGTTTGGTAGGAGAGGAGGATATTATATACATCACACTACACTACACAACAGAAGGGTTTTCGAACTAGTTTCGCATCACATCACGAATCTATTAATACCAAGAACGACACGCCAGTGGAATTCGAGGGCGCTCAAGATGGCCATACACCGTATAGTGAATATACCATTCGACAATGCAATTAAATCGCAGTATAGTACAGTAATAATGGATTGCCGTTGTGACGATGACAGGAATTTTGGATGGTTGCGAGAGTAACGGGGAAAAATTAAAAATAATAAACAGATTTGAAAGATTGA
>JARFOC010001094.1:24853-42252 GCA_031763485.1 Osmoderma eremita | reverse complement strand
CGTTTTCGACGAAACGGACCCGATATTCGTAATCTACGGCTCAAAAGGGTCCTACCAGCGTATAATTGAAGGCGATTACTGCAAACACAGGAACATCATCATGGGAATCTGATTTTTTTTATTATGATTTTTTAATACATGCGTTTACTTCAGTTTTGTTAAAAAGAAAACAAGTGGAAATATGTCAAATATTTGTTTTCATAGATTTTAACAATGAACGATAACAATTTGAACTTCACAAGAGCATTTGATTATTGTGGGTATATAATAATTATTAGAACACTTATTACAAATAAACTATTGAAGTTCCTATAGTTATTTACCCGAGTTTCTTTGTATTTCTCCTTAAGGTGATATCTTACTGAATTACACATGAACTTGTTAATGATTGCACATATTATCTATATAATATGTGCAATCATTAACAGCTATAGCAATATAGAAAAGAACACGTAGTTTTTAAATCCCCGCATAAAAAATCCAATAAGGTTATACATTATAGTTTATGATTTTCCGTAAACTATAATTATCTATTATTGTAATCAGATGTTCCTATTGAAATAAATTTGAATTTGCCGCTATTTCCGAATATATCCCTATTGCTCCTGTGTGATCCGTCTGCAGATTACAGCGCCCACTACTGTTTTCTTTACTGGAGTTTGAAAGCTACTAACTAGAAAAGTATTCAGATTACGTCATTCCCGCACGCTCTCAGCCAGGTTATGAATCTATAACTGTAAAGTACTCAATACCATACAAAAATCTTATTATTCCCACAGATTTTAAACAATGCCATATTCACCCAGACAGAATTATCTCTCGATACTAAAACTGGTTGCATACTCACGCGGCCCTGCTGTGCATAGGGACCCTAATGTGTTGGACAACAAATCTATTAGATAAAGATGAGGCAAGCTATACATTCGCCAGCATCCACACAGTAGAGTAATTCTGTTCTAACAAACTTAAACATCTAGTCGTTTCCTTTACTCTTTACTGAGGTGTTCGACCATTAGACGTTTTACACCCTACTACATCATATCAGCTTCAATAAAAGGTCGCTACTACAAAAAAATTACGGTAACCACTCACAAGTTTCATACATTATCTTCGAATAATTCAAGGGCGGCAAAAAGTTTGCCAATGAACCCGTGACGTATATGATTATATAACGTGTCTATTCAGTACCGACATTAACTTCAAACACTTCAATTAAAAGTGTGCTAACTTTACTACTGCTGCTAATTATGCTGTTACTTTTAGTAACAAAAAACCTGGTTATTAAACATTGAAGTTTCAATAGTTATTTCTCCAATCGGCTTCCAAATTCAATTTATATACCGTTACTACTATTGAGCGGCTGAGCGATATAACAAACTTTTTTAAAAAATCGACTTATATTCATGAATGGAGTAGTGACAATCTTTAAGCTGTAATTAAAATGATCTAAGATACACAGTTGATTTTAGAGTGCTTCCTGTACAGATTTATGTCTTTGAAACAATTCATATTATTTCCCTTCTTCTACCAGCAATAGTAAAGAACAGGTTTACACCTTACAGTAAATAATATTGCACATATGATGCACACGTTTTTGAGTAAAATGCCTTTAAATGTTTAACAAGCGTAATAAGCCTAATATAATTTTTGAATCATCTTGTATAATGCAAAACATTATCTATGGAATTAAGCAAAAGACTCATCATGAAATCAGCATTTTATAAAAGGTATCTATCAGAATAATTAAGGACCGATCAAATGAAGTCTGCCGTATCCCAATAATTAAACCATGTAAGGCTTCCATATTTGCATAATCCACCTTCCAATTAGCCACGTTTAAACATGTATAATTATACACGCGTAACGATCCTAATGGACGTATGACGTATATTATACCTCTCACTTTATAACGTTCTACGTATCGCGTAATCATTAATGGTAACTACTTGACTTCTCTATATAAGTACCTCAATAGGATTCGTTTTGATAGGTATTTAATAGGAAAACCCACTACATGCCTATACAAGCACATTAAAGGCGAAATTGTCTGGTGCTGAACAAGGCATTGTCGATAATTTCTCAATTATTGAACAAAAATTTGGTGGTTAATTGCTTCGCCGACTTTGACTCCATCTATCGGTTTGGAACCCGCAAGTGCTATTATTATAAATTTGTATATTCTCAACTTGAATTAAATCGAATTGAACGTAGTACAACATGAAGACGGATAAGTTACTGTATGGGAATAATATTACTAATGAACTGAAATGCACAATAGATAAGAAATGAAAGCGTCTTCTAGTTAGCAAATTGAAATGGATGATTGATTATGGATGAAATATAATAAAACGTTATTGTGGAATTTGCTAATTATCAGGTCAATAATAACAAAAACATTTTCTCCAGGCCAATGAATGGTATTAACTTTACATTGAAGTATATACTATGAAAGAAATTCTGAGGGTATTCCTCGGTTGGCATGGGATATCCGAACAGCAGTTTGTTCTTAACTTTCAGTATTGACACATTGTATTAACGTTGGTTTTTAATATTGTTCAGCTGAATTATATTAATGAACTAAGAATAATTACAAATAAATTAGAACAGGAGGAAAAGAAATTAGATCAGGAAATAAATCGAAATAAACGAAATATATGTTTATGGGAAAAACAGAAAAACCCTTGGAAGGAGAAGATAACCTGGTGATGTGGGCAAAAAACAAAAAAAAATGTTTGCGTGAGAGTAAGTAAATTTGTCTACTCGGGAGTTAGTACTGAAGACAATGGTGGTGAAGAACAAGAAATCCAAGCAAGAATTGGAAAAGGAGACCATCAATACGGAAGCTTGAAGAACCCCATGAAACCAAAGTATATGACAAAAAAAAATAAAGGATCCACAAAACAGTCATAAGCCCCACCACCACATATGTATACCTGTGAGACGTGGATCCTGAATAAGGTACAAGAGGAACAGATAGAAAGATGGGAAAGGAAAATGCTGCTTGCTATATATGAGACGCACAAATCTAGAAGTAGAAAAAGCATACGAAAGCCCCAATATCGTAGCGTTTGTCCAAAGAATAAGATGGCTGTGGCATGTAGAAAGACTAAGCAGAGAAAGGTTACCAACGTTGGCCCTTACCAGAAAACCAATAGGGAAAAGGAGAAAGTGGAGACCAAGAGAGAAATGGATGAATAAAGTGGAAGAAGATAAAAAAAATTAAAATAGGAAATTCGAAGTAGTTTGTAGGGAATAGAGGAAAATGGGGTATGTAGTCCGTAGAGTACTTCAAGAAAGTTCTTAAGATTAGTATATTATTAGCCCTAGGCCTTCTCAGTAGAGTTTCTCTTAATCTACATATATTGGGACAGACAATTGTTGGCAACTAGAAGTCAGAGGATAGTCCCTATATCCTCAAACGTAAATTCACAGACACATTTTTCTTCCTCAGTTAATTTATAGATACTGATACGAGGTACCATTCTCAACCTAAACAATTTAAGACATTCCCGTTCGCAATAATTGCGTCGTTGTAAGGTCAGTAATTTATGCTGAACATAAAGTTTGTCGCTTCCGCTTCGCGTACCTAACATTAATATAAATAAATTACAACAAGTAGGTGGAGCTCGGAAATCCACAGTGCTAACGCACTCTACAAGAAACTTTAAAACCATTGTATCTCCGTAAACTCGTGGGACGTCAAAATTTAGTGAGATGAAGTGAAAAATACATGTAAGACGATGGTGTAAAATAAATGGTGTATAAAAGCATGTACAAATGATGTTCTCTCTGTTATATATCTATAGCTTTCCCCTCATACGTTTATTTAATAGTATTAGTGTGAAGCGCCAGTCTATTAGTTTTGAAGTAATTAATCCTTCGTATTTACTAAATTTTCTTTTGAATTGTAGACAGTCCCTTCACAAATGCTACTCCGTTCACCCAAAGTTTATCTATTAGGTAAAATATTTTCCCATCTTCATCAAGAAAATTCTTTACACTTTAATAATTTCTTCTCTGGACTATATTTTCTTCTTTGTCAATTGAACAAATGTTAAATTTTAATTATACTTTTCCATAATCCATTTCTTTTTATGTAGGGTAGATGTTCGTATTCATGCAATAACTAAAAAAAAATAAATAAATAAAATGTTGAAATTTCATTCTTAAATGAAATTGTGTACTGTATCCTATTAGGTAGATGTAAGTTCCATTTTTGGTACTAAACTTTTTATAGGTTTGTGTTGATATATTGTAATACTAATTTAGAATTTTATAATCCAGGGTGTTTCAGAGGGAATACTAAACATTTCAGGTGGTGGTAGTATGGAAAAAAGTTCATATAAACCTGCGTTTAATTCTTAATGAATAAAGAGACACAGCTGTTTGTGAAGTTGGCGTGTACATACGTACGTTTAAAATAGCTGACAAACACGCAGAAGCGAGACTGGTGCACTATCCAGCCGTCATATTTCTTCTGAACGTGCAAATTAAGAAAATGTGGATGAAGTAGAAGACAATATTCAGTCGGTAGAATGTAGTCCTTCGACAAGCGCACAAAGAATCTCGACAGGTATGGGTGTTGCACATCCAAAAGTATGGCAAAGATTAGATATGCACGACTTGCCTCCTGATCATTTGCAACAGATTCAACATCTTCAACCAGGAGATGAAGCTAGATGATTGGAACTTTGTCAGTGGCTAATCTATAATCGCCGAGTTATTCTATTGATATTGATCACTGATGGAGGTACTTTCACTCGTGGCGGTATCAATAGCAGTTGTAAGTCACATCGGTGGCCGAACGAAAATCCACGTGCCATTGTGAGGAGCAATTATCAACAGCGCCTTTGTGTAAATGCGTAGTGTGGTATCAGTTGATTGGGGCTGCTGTGTTACGGCATCCTGTTACATGGCCGATTGATCAAGACTTTCCACTCGTATTGGGGAAGGTTTCTTTGGCTGCATGATAGACATATTCTTCCAGATGTTTACCCTCTATAGTCTAGCTGTCAGGTGGCACATCATCTAAATCTAATATTCCCCGGAAGATGGATCGGCGGAAGTGGTTACATTCATTGGCCAGACCTTATCCCTATGGAGTATTGTCTATGGGAATGGTTGAAACGTAACATCTACATAGAAAAATTAAATACACTAGACGAATTGTTCGTTCGTATTATGAATAGTGCTGTCCGTGGGATTGTCAAGAGAGTTCGAAAGTGCATTGAAGCCGGTGGTGGGATTTTTGAAAATCAACTTTGCACTTAATTATTCGTGTGTTTTACATAATTTAAATAATTAATAAATGCAGTCAATAAGTCATTTGTCTTTGTTTAACACCTTCTGTAAGTTTTTTTATCAGCCAAGCGGCCTTAAAGGCATTTGCATCTTATCGGATATTTTCCAGGCTGGTATGGAACTGTCTGTAAGACCTTCAAAACCTGGTGAAACACAAAACAGTCAAGCTGATGTGGGTACCGAGGCATTGGGAAATTGCAGGCAATGACCAGGCCGACCAGCTAGCAAGGAAGGGATCCGAAATTACCTTCATTGAACCTGAGTCAGCTCTTGGGACCACAAAAACTGCTGTGGGCGGTGCGGTAACTGAGTGGGTGACTGAAAAACACCAGAAACCAAGTAGCAGGACAGAAACACAGCAAACAGATGATGAGGAAACCATCACAACGTTTGGCAGCTGACGTCTTAGCAGAACGCAGATTAGGGTGATGACGTGTCTGCTTATTGGACACGGCAACCTAAGGAAACACCTACACAGAATGGGAGTCTACAGGGGGGAACCACTGTGTAGATTATGCAATGAAGAAGAGGAAACAGCCTCTCACATTATTTTTGAATGCTACGCATTAAGCCACCGGAGAAACCCCCTGTCAGGTGCAATAGACACACTGCGGGCCATACCGGAAGGGGATTTGACGCACACGGTATTAAACCTTGTTCGGGGGGTAGATCTGTTAGAATAATCAGGGAATGCGGAGTAATACAATAGACCTCAAGGCCGCAGTGTTAAGGGATGTGAAAGACCTTTCTCTGCATTGGGGTCCGAATCAAAGCAAATCAAGTCTTTTTATCGGTAACATTCAAAGAGCTGTTCCTTGTATAATTATTACCTCTACGCACGTGGATATCTAGGCTCTCAGCATTTGCCAAATTAAATTAATGATGAATAAGATAACAACTAGAATTTCCGACCATCAAATAAGTTGTGGTTAAAAGCTGTTACAGTCATTCCCTAGTTAACAAAAAATTAACCGTAACTTTACTACATTGGATATAAAGAAATGGCATCGAGATCGGCGGTTGCGCATAAATCCGGCGTTCTCCAGAATTATCGGCCTATTAAGACGCAATTAACTAGCATAGCCCTTACGCCGCGAAGCGTCGTAAGGTGTTCCTCGACGCCGTTCCTTATTCGTTTATCGCTTATCCGGCTCACCTTCTACTCTCTTATCCGGCACTGCGTGCTGCGTCTCGTATTGATAAATTTCGTGAGGCCGGTCGTAAAGCACAAGGAGACCCGACGTTATCTACCGAAATTCGGCAGGTAGAATTAAAGGAGGTCCCCTATCTGCATTCCGAAGCGAATAGAATAGCCTAGGCGACGACGGGTTTCTAAATGTAAATTGAGTTAACACCCACTTAATCTGAAGGCACGTCCTGAAAATTTCCTCAAAAGGGAGATGTTCCTATTTACTGCTTTTAAAATGGATATTAGGTTATATAGTCTGAGAAGTGTGAAGTAATAGCGGGCGGAATTACGTGCCGGGTAATAATTTTGAAGCGCCTTTGCAATAAAAAGGGCCTCCTAGATTGTTTAACGTTTCTAAAATTGCCCAAGAAGGTCGTTCTTTGGAATAGAGTAATACAATGCTATACCTTTTACTCATTGAAGAATTTAATACATTTGCTTGAATCAATGTTCATTAAAAAAATCGTTTCTTAAATTTAGGTTGATAATGAATTCTTAAAAAAAGACATTTGTAACCACCCCTAATTTATTGTTTTAGAATAATAATCCAGTATATAAAAGCATGCGGATTATGCCACGTCGAATTGCACTACAGTTTATCAAATACAAGTGTGGAAGTAACAACTCAGATTTTATTTATGTGGGGGATTTGAATGTCAATATTTTCGATAATGTGAACTTCAACCTAGTTCAACTAAAACCAAAATGGTTTACTTCCAGCCAATTAAACGTAAGCTCAAACAGATTCTGGAAACACAAGTGGAGCGTAATCGGTAGTACATAATGTGACTAAGGTCATCTATGGTGGACACATACCGTAATGTTACAAAATGCTAAACTTAATTTCTAATGAATTTCAATAATAATGAATTTATTAAATATGGATTCCTTTTATTTATGTCAAGTGTGCACAAGCTGGGCAACTTCTGAATGACAATTAACTGGCACTTGCTAATTTAAATTATGATTAAATTGTAACCTATTCAAATAATATCGAAAAACCTAAAGACGTGTTCAGAAATGTTAGTTTCACAAATACAAATAATTTTGATTAATGAATTAAGTTTGCAAATACCTTAAGCTACCCTTATGTCAGTGTGCGTTCGTGTACCATCCCTATTCTATCTTCTTATAACGCTGTCTCTCGTTCAACTGTTCCAAACCAAAAGCAAAATATATATTGCAATATTGCTTGACATAATACAAGATTATTAAAGTGCAGCTTTCCTTTGTGATTTTATTATAAATCGAGGGCCCTCGTACGCCGCCAAAGTGTTCATATATATAATATATGTACATATGTGTGCATACTGAAGATTATGGTTCAGGATTCTGATTTAATAACTTCGTAAGTGTTGTGTCTCCTTTGTGCAAGCTATGAAACGAATCACTTAATTTCATGTAATTCGAAAGCATTGTATCTAGAGTGGTACATACTTGTATTACACTTACTATAAGCAAACATAGGAGTAAACACGGCGTAATATTGCCGTGATATAGGATTCGTATTGACGATGTCAGAGTTAGGACATGGCATGCTACATGTTTCCAATGATTAGAAACAAGCACTCTTTATAGTTATTTTTTTAATTATCAAACACGTACGATTAAATTATTACTAATAGAAAGTCCAGAGTTCTTGTTCAATGATTAGGAGTGTTTGAAATCAATTATGACCATCAAAGGTTTGGGGAAAGCTCACCCCTACTTTGCCATTTTAAGGACGCATAGTAGATGGTTTTTGAGTAATGTGAAGATATTTTTGGCAAAGAAGAGAAAACAGCCATAGATTTGATAAGCTTGCGCCATAAATAAAAACACTTGACTGTGATTTCATGCTTGTTGGCTCTAGAAATTAACTGTTTAATGAATCAATATCTATGATCAGTTCGTGATGTAGGACAAAGGTCCTATGTGCTTCTGTTGATGTCCCACAAAACAGTATTTCACGGGAGACAAGAGAAATATGCGGCCTTAACTCCTTCATAGTTGGCTCAAATGCATATGAGAGCCTCTCCGACAAGACGTCAACGTATTGGTGCCCCGAAACTTCACTACCGGGGTTTTGCCTGTCCTCTTAGTGGTAGGCAGGAAGCTCTGTGGTTTATCGATGTATTCGGTGCTTCCGCAACTATCTTTGAATTGGATGCTCTAACCAGCAAGGACGTATACTCTGCACGGAGACAGGCCTCGCAAACACTAGATGGAAGGTCGTTGACAAAGATGACAAATAGAAGCGGATTGAGGATGAGGCACTGGGGAACTCCATGAAGTGTATTCTTAAGTTTCGATCTCTGATTTTTCCTCTCAGTAAGGTGCATCTTGCACCGTTTAGTAAAGGTCACGGCAGAACATGGAGATATTACGTGATAATCTGTTAGTTTTGGATCACCGAAATCTGATCGATCTCCCTCTATAGCAGAATAGAATACATGGTGGTATCAATGGAAGAGAAAAGGTTAATATGTACAAAGAAAGTGTTGCCGAAGTAATTTGAAAGTTAAGGAGGCTCAGGTCTAGAAACAATAAAAGGGCTAAACGTGAAAAGTAGGAAGAGGAAGAAGTAAACGTTAATACACTATACATGAAATATGACCATATATATTTCCTAACAAATTTTGCTTTCCAAAGGGAAAATGCATGTTTGAAAAATTCTAATTACTTACCGTTTCGATACAAAACACATCGATTTTAATGTTGAGCAGTATATCGTAGGTGCTAATTCATTTCCATACCGCAAACCTGCTTTTACTGACATATCGGATAAATAAAAAATACGTGTGTGTGCATAGGTATATACGGATACGGCCTTTCATCGCGTGTAACTAATAATTAACGCTTGAGGGCCTACCAGTGTAATACCCAAGAATATTTCGTCGTCGGCACCGTCACATAGATTACACGCGCCGCATTTCAGTGCACGTGATGCGTCCTTTTTATGCGATATGTGCATAAATTCTGTCAACGTTGCGCGCTTTGTTCAGAAACCCTTTGTTATTGCGCTAAAATTAGCGAATAAAACGTACGGTTGCCCCCGCAACCTGCAGGCAAGCCTCTATGATGTGCCGCCACCGATGCAAGCAGATAATTACGACATAGCACTCTCCGAACGCCTTGAAAAAATCGCATCTCTACCCATAAATAAATAAAGGACAAATTGAAATATTCAAATCGTCAAACCATAGTGTCTCGCACCTTTTCTCTTTGCCCTTCTTTACGCAATTTTATGTAAGTAGATCTGGGAATCAATGGCATCCCAACATTGGTTACATTTGGATTTAATTTATAAATCCAAATTCGTAGCATCAATCCTGAAGTAAAAAGCGTTAAAATAATCATGATTATCAATGGTGTTTTACTGCTTTGGAAACGAGATAGCTGAGCGGTATCTTACGGAATATCAAAGTTATCACAAGATACAAAGCCCGTATATATAAAGACATAGTTGAGAGTAAAGCAACCTACGATTCTGAACTTTGGGAATTAAGCAAAAGGACATGCACACAATATTGGTTCCAGATATGGATTACTGGAGAAGATGTTGCAGACCAACACACAAAGATAAGCAACTAAGAAATAAGAATCAGAATGGCGTGGACTTATTGTTAAATATAATAGATACAATTGAATGAAAATGTTTGGTGTGGTACGAATATCTACAACGTATGATAGAGGATAGATGGCCAAAAAGCTTTGAGATTGAAGGCCACAATAAATGAGGAAAAGAGGAAGACCAAGGAAATCCCGGATGGAGGAAGTACGTCAAGAATCTAGAAAAAGAACCTGGAAACTAGGATACGAGAAACAGTGTCAGCTGTAATCAGCCTGCTTGTATACTTGGAAAAGATTGCAATGTCGCACAGCTCTTGCAATCTTGACGATGGAAATCAACGTATTCCCGAAGCACGTGTTCCGAATTAATTAATATTTTCTGCGTGAGGAGTAATCCAATACGGTATGTTTATTGCTTATATACTTATACAGGGAAACGAAATAGCAAAGGTAAAATGCAAAAGGAATCCATTATTGTTTAGAAAGAACGAATCGTCAAAGTACGAATCAAAATATTATTTCAGGGTGTTAGAAGTTAGTCTTTTCAACATTTTATACAACTACTATAAGACAATGCAAATTACATAAGTTAAATTAAATTTCAATAAAAATTCTTAAAAAGACTTTTAGAATCACTAGCAGTGTAATAATTGTTCAAAGTTTATTTCATCGTGCTGTGCTCGTACGCAATTGGTCCACGATAGTTAAAAGATTTACTTGTCTACTTGTATTTGCTGACACTTCAACTATATTTTTACAATTATGCATGTTACATCATGCTCTAAGTCATGTATCCTTTATATGCTTAACTAGTGTTGTTGCATTTGCAGATGTAATCTTAAATGCGTGAGTGTAAAAGCTTAGTAAGATCACTTCTTCTTGTATAATAAGAAGTAATTGATGCATAGATATAAAAACAGGAATAATTTGCATTATAGAAGGATGTAGTTAGAAGTTTGTATGGATTATCTTCAAATAAAATGAATAGGATATACGATGAAAACTATCAAATTATCTATCTACTCTCGTAGTAGATAGATATATTTCGGCAATAGAGAACATAAACTAAAGCTAATCATAGTGCATAGCTTTATTGTTTTTCAAAATATTCTCCATGAAGATCAGTACACTTTTGCATGCACTGGAACTAGTTTTCGATGCACTTTTTCCACTCCGATTGAGGTACCTCCAAAATATGCATTTTGAAAGCATCAACCGCTTCTTCAGCCGTCGAAAAACGTTGACCACGTAATTTTTGTTTGATGTGCGGAAACAAAAAGAAGTCATTGGGTGCCAAATCAGGGCTGTACGACGGATTTTTCAGTTGCCAAAAACTCTCTTGTTTGAGCTGATGTGTGAGAGCTCGCATTGTCCTGGTGGAGAATGATCCGTCTTCGGCGGTTGGTTTCCCTTATTTTTCCGAATACTTCTGGCAAACAAATGGTTGCGTAGCATTTAGAATTAACCGCCCGACGTTGCACCAACGGTACAGCTGCCACATGTCCGGTTTTTCCGAAGAAACAGGCGACCATTTGCTTCGAAGTGCTTCGTACGCGAACAACTTTTGTTGGATTTGGTTCATCTTAAAAGACCCATACAGTCGACTGCTGTTCACTTTCGGGCTCATAGGCATGGATTCATGATCCATCATCTGTTACGATGTCATAGACATGTTCTGGAGTACCGTGATCGTATTTTTGGAACATTTCGTTCCATCAATCTACACGAACCTTTTTTTGGATTGATTGTCAAATTATTTGGAATCCAACGCGAACAATTTTTTTTACGGCGAAGTGTTGATGCATTATTGAATGTAATCCCACTAATACCCAAGGATACCCCAATCGCACGATACGTCACATGCCGATCTTGCAATATCAGTTACCGCACAGCATCACCTTTTTCGGAACAACAACTGTTTTTGGACGACCTTCACGACATTCGTCAGTGAGTGAAGCACGGCTACGATTGAATTCGGCTTACCACCGGTATACATTAGTTTCTGATTGTGCTTCATCCCCAAATGCCAAATTAAGTTCATCGACGCACTGTTGTTGAGATAATCCACGTCGAAAATTGTAAAAAATAATGGCACGAAAATGTTCACGAGTTAATTCAATTTTTTGGCCAAGATGATTTTTTTGAGCCACTGTAAGTAACACAAATATCGCTTATACGTCAAAATGTTCTGAGTCAGTATACTGTAAAGAAGGCTGAAATTTGCAATACAGGCGTCAGTTGTCAACTGGCAGCACCTGGGACGCCTATTCCCGAAATATAAAAGGCGTATGAACTATGTGCTTTGCATTTACTTAGTAAATAAATATTGTGACAATAAAGAGAAAGAGGTATTAATTTAATGCAAAATAATACTAAAAAGTCTGTTTTTGTCATTCTATATACCAACATTTTTAAATAGTAAATGCGGATCGCCTAACCTAATTTATCAAACTAGCCTAAATATAATTTAAAATACCGCCTTTTCAGTATCTTCAGTCGTACCAATATTTTAAGGTAACAATGCTACTTAACACAGCTGGATGTGTCTCTACGTAGACACATATATATTCTTCTGAATGCGGATAAAAATAACCTTTCCCCTCTCACTAAGCACCTTTTACATGCATGGGTAACGTTATATATTGCACATATTATAGCACTAGATGCGATGTAGTTAGTCAAACGATATAAGAAGAATCACAATGCCCTCGCAGAAATAAACCAAAAAAATGTACGCGCCTACAACAAACACCGGTACGAGCGTGTAGTAAAGCTGCCTATATTTCACATTCACACAAAAAGTACACGTTTCCCACTTTGTAAAGCTCCGACAGACACGAAATGCGCCTGAAAAATCGAGGAAATTTATCTTAGGACCTTGCACCGGTAACAATTCTCACCGAATATCTCGATTTGCTACGACAACGTTGTTCACCTACACAATGCATGCGTCTTATTTAGATACATATCTGGTGTGACCATTTAATCCTCGAAATGGTGGTGCAAAATTAGAGCAACGCATTAGTATCAAATTTTGCGTGAATCTCGGCAAGTACGTCATTGAAATATTACGACTATTGCAAGTTGAATGTGGTGAAAATGCTCTGAAAAAGTTGAATGTGTTTGAGTGGTGTAAGAAGCCCAAAGATGGACGAGAATATAAAACGCATGACTCCAGACGCGGGCAACCGAAAATAACAACGACCGACGTTAATATTAACAGAGTGCGAAGTGCAATACGGACGATTTATTATGAGGCTCTCAGTTACCAATCTCAGAATTGCAAATCAATCGAGAAACAGCTAAGCTAATTTTAACAAAGAAATTGGGCAGGAATAAGAATTTGGCAAAGTTTGTGCCTCGCATCTTGACGCGTTAATAGAAAAGTATTAGTTAGATTTTGCGCCAAACCATTCTTCAAATGCGCATCTGTTTCCGAGAGTAATTACGGGCGATAATACTTGGTATTTCTAGTATGACTCAGAAACGAAATGTCAAAGTATAGAATGGAAATCCTTGGGTTCACCACGTTCTAAGAAGGCACGAATTTAGCGCACGGAGTTTAGAATCATTTTGGTCCTTTTCTTCAATCACATGGGAATAGTCCACTATGAATTTATTGAACAGGAGCAAAGAGTCACCCAAACAATGCTATTTAATGGTACTCCAGAGATTACCAGATTCGGTTCGAAGAGAAACATCCGAATTGTAGCATGACAAGTGCATCATTCATCTTGATAATGCCCCAAGTCAAAGTGAACTCATTCTGAGAGACTTTTTGGCCAAACAATTACTCTATTATGTCATGTCCTGTCTATTCGCCTGACTTAGCATGCTGTGATTTCTGGTTATTTTCAAAACTCCACTATAACTGACATCCAAGAGAATGTGGGACAGGTGCCCTACTGTATTCCGGAAAATGAGCTCCAGGTCTGCTTCCAGAAATGGGAACGTCGATGCACAAGGAGGGTATTTTCATGGAAACAGTGACCGCAGTAGTCACAGTAGTGTGCAGTTCCATATACCTTGTCTCCACGTGGTAGCCAAACGCTAGAGGCGTTAACTACACGCCACGACGGCTTTAGATAATTTGAATCGGGGGTGCCTTATTCCTCACCAGAGTTGAGATCTGGCGCTATGCTCTAGCTATTCAGAAGTTTTACATTTATTTATTTTTATTTGATATTGTATCTGTGCATCATTTTTGAACATACATTTTATCTAGCATATCTATCTTCTACTCAACATAAATATCAGAAAAAGCAGGGCATCACCATTTTATTCTCTCTAAATTATTTGATTTTCAAATTAGTTTACTATTTTCTCTTAGAATAACAGTCTGAAAGCTGCATTTGTTGAATCAATAGAATTTGCATACGCCGACATATTGAGAAGAGTAAATAATAATCGATCTTTATCTAATTGTCGAAAATTAATTGATGTTTTTTGCTGCACTTACTAAGAAGGTTAAGTCAAGTTGAATAAATTGGTAATACTTTGAAGATCGTGTTTATATTAGCGTACGTGTAATTTATATTACTAGTATATCTACTCTACATTTAATTTGGCAAACTTATTTGCGCTTCAATATAAGCAGAAAATGATTTATGCCGCATAAAGGAGGTGTACGTTTCTTAATGCTGTCCAACAAAGCACGATCACATAGGGTAGGCGAAGAAAATTCGTAGAATGCGTAGAAAAGTCGTTTAATTACCACGTTGGTAACTTGTATACATCTCTTTAAAGATACATTCCGAAAATTCAATTGTCACACCTCGTAAATAGATTATATTTTATATGTTTTACTAAATCGGAATAACACAATCGAATACATATTGTCTATGATCTAATTATTAAATATTAAATATATATATTATACATATAAATTGCAGGGCTACTATGAAATTGATTTTGCTTCTCAACATGTGTATATCTGATTATATTTCAATAGAACTGCACAACTCCCATCACATACATACATGCGTGCATATGTATGATATTACAGTGGTAATTAAATTTTGTTTCTTTAAGATTTCGTAACCATATATTAATATTCTTTAATATCCGTGCCCACATGTTTACTAGATCATGTGTCACGCGTTTCAATTGTACGGTTTATGCGTTGCGTTGGTACTCTGCGCTTCCTGTTTAGATTCATGTAATTTGTTGTTAAACGTGTGGGCGTACATGTTGTTTATATTATTATGGTAAATTATGTTTTTGGAGTGCATCACCAGAATAGGGTATATAATTTATATAAGTTGGAGAAACAATATGAAGAGAGATTTTGTGGCATGATGCTGATTTTGATATTATTTTAAAATGTCATACTTTGTGGAAATCTTTATTGTAGTGTTTGTAAACTACACATATTAGATTTTCATATTTTCTGAAAATAATAACTTTTTTTATGACAAACGAAATAAACTAAACGATATTCACTTTACAAGTCATAAATCTTTGGTCAACAGTAAACGTTAATCGTCTGTTGCTTATGTGTGTATGTGTGTCAGTAGAAAAAACGAGATACTCTGAATATCTTAAAATCAAGACTCGTTTTACAAAATCACTGAGACGGGGCTACTTTTGATCGTGGGAGGACAACTTTCGAACAACAAACAATCTTC
This sequence comes from Osmoderma eremita, assembly GCA_031763485.1. Lineage (NCBI taxonomy): Eukaryota > Metazoa > Arthropoda > Insecta > Coleoptera > Scarabaeidae > Osmoderma > Osmoderma eremita. The sequence goes on along the minus strand of JARFOC010001094.1, from coordinate 26,583 downwards.
ATATCTTCAACACCTTAGCTGCAGGGCGGCCAACCCCAAAATTATCAAATTCCGCATGTAGTTAAGTAATACCTCGTTTACGGAAAAAGAGGAAGGTAGAGAACAAAGAAAAGTAGTGAATATCTAAAATTTATAAAATCACTTAGACACATTTTGTAAGAAAAGTCTTAAACACACTGTTCGGATTACTCCTCCCGCACAAAGTATTAATTAATTCGGGACGACACGTGCTTCGGGAATACATGGATTCCCACTATCAAGTCGGATACCGGTAAAGTTGAGGTATCTGCCAACTGTAAAATTTCGAAGAAAAAATTAATAGTGCAAAACTAAAATTACTGAACTCAGAAATTAAATATCAGTATAGCAAAATTAGTAAATTAGAAGCGTATAATTTACATTTAAGTCTAACTAAGAATTTAAATTCGGCTGAATATTATGAATGGTGTCACTTTCACAGGAACATCTTGGAAATCATTCAACATAAATACCAAGTCAAAATGGCTAAACTTGACAAGATATTCAATAAGTTATGCCCTAAAGTTGAATATAAGTCCAAGACACCTATGAAAGACATACTAGTTGTAAATCAGTCATCGGAAACTTTTAATAGTGACGAACGCGCTCTACTAAATAAAGGTTTGAAATACAGTCTATCTGACCGCAAAATACCAACAGAAGAAATAATTGCCGGTATTCAAACCTCCATCAAAAGTTTCAATGAGTCTCAAAAATGCTTCATAAGAGAAGCCTGCAAAACTCAGATTAAAGACAACCTAAATCACTTCAAAAAATACAAAACAACTAGCGAGTTTGAAATTATCAAGTCTCCGATTTAAAAACTGTTTTTACTTAAAAGCAGATAAAGGCAATAAGTTAGTAATTCTGGACAAAGGAGATTATTTCAGTAATAAAATGATTGCAGATGGTCCTTATGTAAAGTTAAACAAAAACCCTCTTCCGAAAATGATTCGTCAAACATAGGAAGTTCTCAAGGATTGTCCACCTTTTATTTTCAAAGCGGCTTGCATATTTTCATAAGAATAATGACAAATTTGATGTTTATCCTTTGATGAAGAACAAGAAGAAAGTTTAGCATTGCAATGAGGATAAAAATATAGGATGTTATTGAAACACGTATAGTTTGTATATATTTGTGCAGCGTGAAGTGTTTTTAAGTTTGTTACTGTTCGTATGTTTCTGTTTATATACACTGAGTTTAGTCATTATTGAAGATACGACAAAGAAAGTTAGGTTCATTAAAATGTTAAAAAAAATGAATAACCAATATGAATAACACACGTGGTGCAATAGAAGCAATAAAATAACATTTGGTGGAAGACAGACAAATTCGTCCACATTTGATGTTTATTTTAAAACATGTTCAAAACTCTGACTTAACTGCTTTAACAATCGCATCTGACCGTATATTTAAAATCTTGCAAAAAGTGTACTTCCTTTTTATTCGTTTGTGTAAAACATAAATAACAATAAAACACAATTCCTTCACAGCACAGAAGAAATAAATAGCTGGTTTATAGACATTTATAAACAACAGATGACATTGACAGTAACGACAATCAGTCTAATCAATTGTGAAATCGCATACGTCCCATAATAAATCACACGGATTGTACTTGCGTTTCTGTTCCCGGTTCCATGTGTGGTCAGATAAGCGATAGCTACATGTAATGTTCATAAGCAAGAAAGTAATAGCTCGAAAATCGTAG
>JARFOC010001094.1:0-15117 GCA_031763485.1 Osmoderma eremita | reverse complement strand
CAGTCTTAAAAGGTTCGTAACTTTGCTCTTGTCGCGCGAAATTATACAGTAGGTACACATCTATATAGTATATATATATATCTCTTATCTATGGTCATAATTGTCAGAATTTGGCCACGGTGTGTCATGCGAAATATGTATGTAATACAATGATATAATCGGTTAGTAATAGAAAAATTAATTTCCTGGGGATACATGTTAATTTATTTCATTAATAGTGCTGAAATTAAAAATTTATATATAAAAATGTCGAAAAAGATAAAATAGCCCTGAATAAATAAGATCAAAGAGGCTAACAAAAGTTGATTCAGGACTAAAAACTTGTGTTAATTTACGATGTAGACGCTTGCCGTCGGGCAAAATACTATTGGAGTAACGGAATCTTTGAGCGTTGTACATAGTTATGTAAACACGTATTATTGTACATGAACAGGTATAATTGTATCAATTGATAATAATTGTGAATTTCTAAATATAAATTAATGAATTAAAGCTAGTTTGTATCTACAGTTGTACTCCATCTCGTATTCGTACAACCTTAGTATCCACAGAAACAATAAAAAAACGATGGTTATTGTAAAAATGGTTATAGATTTTATTTAGGGAATTAAGCTTACTACCAATGTGAATAATTAATTGTGTTCATAATCTGACGTTACTACAAAAATATTAAAATTAAAAGAAAAAAACAAAAAACTGAACAAAGTCAATATCAAATTCGTATTCCTACAATCTCATAATAACCCAATTTTTCAAATAAATGCATACATTAATTAATTGATTAATAGCGCGTATGATTTCCTCTATTTTTAATAACCTTTAATCTTGTTGGCATTGACTGCACCGGAGGAAATATTATTCCATTCCAATAATAGTTTCTCCTTAAGCTCATTTCTATTAGAAATGTATAGTTTCTAACTTGAGTTTTTAGTTCTGCCCAAAGATTCTCGATGGGGTTAATGTCTGGCGATTGTGGGGGTGTTTCCATAACTTTTGGGTAATTATATAGTAACCATAATCTTGTTACTTCGGTTTTATGTTTGGGACCGTTGTCTTGGTAAAAAAAAAGAAATCTATTCGTTATACCCAAACTTTTAAATTTTGTTTTAAGATGTTAATATACTTAAGCATGATCGCATCGATAAAATGTAGATTTCCGACATCATTTGCGGAGATACACCCCTACACCATTACGGATCCGTCGCCATATTATACACGCCTGCAAATTTCCCCGAGGGCGCTTGTATTTGATTTGCGCCATACAATTTGTCTACTATCTGACTGGAAGATATTAAATTTACTTTCATCCGTGAATATCAGGTTTTCCCAAAAGTCATAGGTTTTAGATGCATGTTCGTTGGCAAACTTTAAACGTTTCCGTCTATAAGCTTCACTAATAAGAGGCTTTCAAGGCGCTACACGGCCATGGTCATTGTGCCTTCTTAAAACATTGCGTATTGTATCAGCACATACCGTCTTGGCAGTATCACTATTAAATTTTGCCGTTAATTTTGGTGCGGATATTTTCGGATTTAACGACACTTCATTTAATATTTTTCGCTCATCACGTTCCGTTAATAGTTTTCTGTCACAATTTCTCCGTTTGTTTGGTATTCTGTTTTCTATTTTATATCGTTTAATAATGCAATGAAATGTAGAGCGATTTCGATTAATGGTGTCGCTGATTTCTCAAACATTTTCCGCCTTCGAGGTAAAAAACTATTAGTTCTCGTATGTCTTCAGAGGTTTCTCCCCATTTTGACAAAATTAATCTTAATTTGACAACAAACTTACTCTAACTAATAACAAGTTCTCCAATTCGTGTCTTATTTGTTTTGTTTCTAAGAATGTGGGATATTTCATATTTCAAGAAGCAATAGAGTTTAATGTACAAATACGAATTTGACTTTGAATTTGATTGTTTGTTTTCTGTTTACTCTTTTAATTTTAATATTTTCATAGTAACATCACATTTTAAAGATAATTAGTTATTCATATTAGAAATAAGCTGAATTTGCTATATAAAATCAATAAACATTTTTCTAAAAACCATTGTTTTTTTGTTGTTTCTGTGGATACTAAAATTGTACGAATATGATATTGAGTAGCTGTATATTAAGGATCGTCAAATTAATTTTAGAAACAAATACATGTTATTTAAAAAATATCCTCTTATTTATCAATTCAAAAGCGCTATCATAAGAGATAAAAATAAATATAGTCGGTTAAAACACAAATTAACCGCCTTTAAAGATATTATTATCCACAAATTTTAGATATGTGAATCGTTAAAATTAAAAAATTATTCAAAATTATAACCTCTATAGGTTCTGTTACAAATTATGAAATAACCCGTGGAAGCAGTCACTAAATCTCCAACCGTCGGCGACCAGAAATAAAAGAAATACGTATCATTTCTCCAAAACCAATAATTGGCCGCAATTATGTCCGAAAAGGAAAAATAATAATAACACTAAATAATACAGGTGGAAAAATACGGTGCACGAAGAAGATGAAATCTGTCGATAATGAGGATTGTGAGTGCTATGTAGTACCGTTTTATTATACAGGATGTTTCGTAATAAAAGCTAATGGCAAAGGAAAATAATTTATATGTACAAATAAGCAAAAATTCAACATTGATGAGATAGTTGAAGAAAAGAATATTTGAAATTGTAATTGTGAGATTTTGGATGCGAAGTTTTCCGTTTAAGGCAGATTTTGTTTTAAAACTAAGAAAAAAAAAGTAGAAAATATGCGCATAAATATGCAGATAATTTATATAAAACATGCGAAGAAATGTTTCTATAATGTCAGTTCAGAATTAACTCATATCATCAAATAAAATTCGGGTCGAAGATATTTGAATGGGGTAGAAGTGACCCGAAAAGTCAACGACATGTGGAGACATGGACCGAAGAAAGCGTCCAGCAAGTTGAATAAATGGTGTAAATCGAAGTTTCGGTTATCCCAAATGAAACAGACATTTGCGAAGCATCCGTTCTGACAATTTTGCACAAAGATTTGGGGACGAATAAAATGTCAGCGCGCTGGATTTCAACAATCCTTCTAACCAAGGGTTGTGCCCGCAAAGAAAACTTGACGGCTTTATCTCGAGATTTTTTTCCAAGATTGTACGAGGCGATAAAACATGGGTGTTCCACTAGAATCGACTAAAAAGCAATACAATAGGTGCACGAAGAATATCTACCACCCAAGAAAGCAAAACCGTAAGCATCTGCAGGAGTAGCTCAAGTTTTTGGGATAATGAGGGCATCTTAGGATTGCGTATTTGAAGAAGGGGTTGACAATTAAAGGTAGATGTGTACAAAGAAACAATTAAAAATCTAAGCGCTGGGGTTTTGTTGAGTTACGACAGCTCACTTTACAGCTCTCACCTAGCTCCGTCAGACTACTTATTTCCTCTTTCCAAAGCTAAAGAAACATTTGCGAGCACATCGATTTTCTTGAGATGAAGAAGTAAAAGACACCATTTCACCATCATATTATATCGAGGTATCTACCATGACGCTGTAAGTCAAATAAAACATCCACGATATCTCCAGCAACTACGTATGATTACTTCAGCAGGATTGGAGAATATATATAGAAAGAACTTGAAATTCAGCTTTCTTATTGGAGCCCATCTTTCGACTCGAAACAGAAAATATAACTAAAGGGTTTAAAAATAAATACACAGCGGGCGCATATAATGTATCAGTATATCTACTCAAAAAGTTGAGCCAACAATTAGTTCGCTGTTGGCTGATATATTCAACAAATGTGTTGCTCAGGATATTTTTCTTGAACAACTAAAAATCGCAAGGGTATTACCGATTTTTAGGCAAGGTGATACCAATCTTGTCCCGTAAGCATTCTTCCGGGTTCGTCGAAAATTTTCGGGCAGGCCATTGCATCCAGGCCTTACTTACTTACTCAGAAAGAAGAAAATATATTTCATCCAAACAGTACGGGTATTGAAATGGGCACGCAGGTGTAAACGGAATATATACTGCTACTCAATGTATCCGCAGCGTGTTTGAAAATGTAATGAATGTAATGAAATGAACGTACTAGCTCTGAGCAAGGCCTTAGCTTCCTTAGTCCTGCGATCCTTCTAGAAAAGTTCGCTCATATATGCGGGGTTATTCACTTGAGTTGCTGAAACCGTATCTGCAGGGTAGACAGATAACCACATGGAACGGGAACGTTTCCTCTTTCGCAGCAAGAAAATATGGCATAGCTCAGGGGTCGATATTTGGGCCTCTGCTATTTCTCATGTATATAAATGATCTTCTCTCGAACATAAATGACGAAGAGGTAAGTCTACACGCGGATGACAACTCCATCATCCGTAAGAGCTTCGGAAACAATAGGACTAGCAATAAACTCCAGAAATTGGAGCTGCAGATGACTAGTTGGGAGTAAATAAATTAAAAATGAACTTAAATAAAACACAAAACTTGATACTCAATATGAAAAAAGGCGGACGTAAGTCCACCAGTAGAATTCCTGGGCTTAGTAATAGTGATTAAAGTGAGATTCAAACACAAACCAGTTAGCTACTAAGCTTGCAGTCGTGTCATATTCTATTAGAAGACTTAGGCAGATCTCAACTTATGAGTCAGCAAAAATTATCTATGTCTTCTTACACAACGCCTATTAGAAACCAAGTTAGAACCCCATATCATTGTCTATCAAAAACTAAGTTATCGATAGATTGCTCGGGCCCGACGCTGTATAACCAACTACCGGAGGAAGTTAAAACTCTACCATCCAATGGATTCAAGAGAAGAGTGGAGGACATGCTGGCAGAGAGACAGTGCTATAGTAGGGAGGAATTCAGTCACCAGTCAGTTTTTATTTGCTTATGGAAATGCCATTCATTAATAATATGTTTATGCCGCTCGTGTTTTTAATATTTGTTATATGCATTTTTATATATAAAATAATAGGATACGGTGGCTTAAAAATAAATAATAAAATAAAAAATACCCTTACCACTTTGTTGAGTAATGAACTCTGAATACGTATTTCGGTAACTAAGTTGCCATCCTCAGCAGAAAACTACAAAGGAAAACAATGTCAGACGTAGTACTCTGGGAGGTATGTGCCATACAGAACACCACTAGTAACATTAATTCCCCGCTTATAATCTATGTCTTAATCGTTAAACATCGTGCAACGATCGGCTTACTAATAATATGTTTATTATGTAACGGGGCCGGTAAAAATTTATGAATTACAGATTATGAAAATACCAAGCATATACAAATACATGGATGTAATTAGTATATTGCCCATAAACATGCATTACCGAAATCAACAACATCATAATTAAGAATCTTGCATTCCTTATATATTAAGACACAGGTTATAAGCGGGGAATTAATGTTATTAGTGGTGTTCTGTGTGGTGTGTATCTCCCAGAGTGCTGCGTTTGACATTATTTTCCTTTGTAGTTTTCTGCTGAGGATGGCAACTTAGTTGCCGAAGTACGTATTTAGAGTTCTTTACTCAACAAAGTGATAAGGGTATTTTGCATATTTATATATTTACAACTTTTAATCTACTACATTTTTTCCTCTTTTCTTTTTATTAAATTGACAAATCTGCCAATGCGAAATTAAATGTTATAACTGATATATTCTGTAATTGTCTAATTACAAATAAAATATTTATTTTTGTATATCAAATAGATCCTATAAAGAATTTTATAAATTAATCCTAATTAAATTTAAATCATGACTAAAACAGCTTTCTGTGAAATTTCCACAAAATAATATTGAATATCAACTTTGCAACACGCTGTATCTACCATGTTTGCACGTAGCTTCGTGCGGTTACATGCACCAGGCCTCGGAAACATTGTATAGCGCGAACGCGAACAGACTCCGGCTCGAGAAATTGACCGGCGCCGCGGCTTCGGCAATCGTTCGGCACACAAAATACAAATTCGGGCCTAAAATAATAGAGCGGGATCGTGCGGTTTGGGCCTCCGGGGTCCCGACGCATCCGACTTAACAACCTCCGCGCCACAGACAGATAATTATTACTTATGTTCGGACGTCTGTGCCCGCTTCGATACCCTGCCCCCCGGCTCCCGCCCCTTGGAGACCCAGCGGCCGTTACGTGTGTGTGTTTTTATCATTATGTAGCTTTTTTATGCCGGAAACGGCCGTCGCTAAGGATCCCGACCGGGTTTTTTGTATGTGTACCTACGTATTGCAGGCAAACGTCACTTTCGACGAATTATATGTTTGTCTCTCTTTTACGCAGTGTTTCTTTTTTGTTTTATTCAGAAACAATGAAAAGGCCTATTTTGGCACAATAAATCGTCATACTTTCGTACACCTTGAATTTGGAAAAGAAAAACTCACTAAAATAATACATATGAGCATCATGTTTGACGCAAGCAGGAAAATTACTATAACCTAAGCCCCTAATTGCTCAACTTTAGTATTGCAGTATAGAATAACGGGAGGCTGATTCTATTGAATTTGCATTCAAAAAATATATGGTATGTCACTTACTTTCCGCCATAGGGGTTTTAGGGCCAAGTTTTTTTTTTAATTAGACTATTTTTTTATGATTCTGATGGAGATTTTTTTTCTGAAAACATCAATGTATCACAAGTATACCTTTACATAAGAAAAAATTCAAAAAAAAAGTAACAAAATAATTATTTAGTCGTGTGTAGAAATACCACTAGCATTGGAAACAAATGACAAGCACCAAGCGGGAATCGAAATGCAATGCGGTGCTACAATGTGATAACTTAGTAAATCAAGTTGTCTGACAAAACAAATGTCTCACGATCTGCCCAGTCGATTTATTTTCTTCTAAAACTAACAAAGATCATTTAGATATGCTTAGAGTTTATTTATGATAATACTTATCGAGCTGTAAAAGGTAAATATTGCAAGGACTGTAAACAGCAAAATAAACACACTGTTCGGATTACTCCTCCCGCACAAAATATTGATTAAATCGGGACGACACGTGTTTGGGGAATACGTGGATTCCCATTATCAAGTCGAATAGCCGAATGCTATTCAACTATTTGGCTATTCGACTTGATAATGGGAATCCACGTATTCCCGAAACACGTGTCGTCCCGAATTAATCAATACTTTGTGCGGGAGGAGTAATCCGAACAGTGAGCTGTAAAACTTTATTCGCAGCGCTATCCAAACAGATATCGTCCAAGTCGATCAAAATTTCAACGATTTGTGAACAATTTACGGATATATGGCGCTTTCAAAAAGTCAAAAAATATTGCAGCGTCAACATCGGGATGAAAATCTAACGCTTGATGCTTGTCATTTGTTTCCAATGCTAGTGGTACTTTTACACACGACTAAATAATTATTTTGTTCCTTTTTTGAATTTTATTTTCATGTAAAGGTACACTTGTGATACATTGTTGTTTTCAGAAAAAAATTCTCCACCGAAATCATAAAAAAAGGTAATTTAAAAAAAAGCTTGGTTGAAACACCATAAAACGCTAAGGGCCTACTTTGAAGAAATTTGTTTCTCTAGTGAGGTGTGAATGAAGAAATTCCATTAACACTTGTTCCACTGTTTATTTAACTGAATATTTAAAAGTATAAAATGTCTGAGGAAAGCTTGGAACATAGAAGGCTAGGGCTGCAAGATCCTATTGGTTAAATGTGACATAATTTTACAATAGCTAAGTGCCTACATACAAAAACATATTTTCTAAGCGTGAAGCATCAAAACGAAGGCATTCGAGGAATACCTTAAGGAGGGATCAAAGTATATTGCTGAAAGTGCAGCGTCTTACCTAATCCGAATCACCCCAATAAACAGAAAGTTATCTAAATGTGAGGAATACTCTTTCGGCTAAAGTTAAAATGAAATCGTAAGAATAGGTAGATCCTGTTTACAGAGATATACACGTAAACTAATGCTACTAAATAGGACAAATAAAAAATAAATTAAAATATACACTGTGTTTCCTTCGGGGTGGCCGAAACAGGCTATAAGCAATTTTATCAGCTCATTTTATAGCCTACATTCAGCCATTTAATTTTCCGTTTCAATTATTAAGATCGGCCTATAAATAACGGCGCTACGGACAGCCTGTGTGTAAATATGTATTTTAAAAATTTATATTTTTTAATAATAATAATAATAATAATAATCTTTATTTGAAACTACGACAGCTACCACACAAAACAACGTCAAGAGTCAGGAAAGTGTAATTTAAACAGTATCCGTTTCCAAATTGTCAGTTGTTGAATAACAAGATAATGCAAGTAAATATGTTTCGATACTATGTTTAAACTTTTCAAAGTATTACATAATTTGATACTATTTGGCAACCTATTAAATAGCTTACAACCCATAAATACTAAATTTCGTTGAAATAAGGCAGTTTTATGAGTCGGTGGTAACAAATAATTTGTTTGTCTGGTATCATAGTCATGCGAAATACCAACTGCAAACTGTGATTTATATTTAAAAACGAAACATAATACCTCACGAATATAAATATCATACAACGTCAGGATTTTTTCCACTTTGAAAGTATCTCTACAAGATTCATGGTAAGATAAATTAAACACAATTCGAATAGCTCGCTTTTGCAATAAAAATTTCCGATCGATACCAGCGCCTGAACCCCAATGAGTAATCCCAAATGCCATTTTCGATTGAAAGTTTGAAAAATAGCAAGTTTTAAGTATACGGTTATTACAAGATCTCTTTAGATTATGAAGAGAATAACATATTTGTGACAACTCACTACATAGTTTCTCAATGTGGTTAGTCCACTTGAGATCTTCATCTATAATCACACCAAGTAGTCTAGAAGAATTACTTAATTCTAGGGCTTTTCCGTTTAGAATAAAGTTAGTAATATTATATCTTTGATTATTCCGACATAAAATATATTGGGTCTTGTAGGTATTAAGTAATAAGTTATTTCTAATAATCCATTGGGATAGTTTAGTATACAATAAATCAGCCTTCGCAAATAAACTTGGGAGGGTACCGGAGATAAGAGTAACATTAATATCATCAGCATACAGTGCGATGTTAGTGGCGGGCGTTAATACTGACGGGAGCTCGTTAATAAAAATGAGAAAATGTGTGGGTCCCAAAATGAATCGCTGCGGAACACCTCCGTCAACCACGCACACATCCGACGAACACTCTGGAATGACTACTCTTTGCTTCCCGATCACGAACCACTGTAGTGGACTACCTTTAATACTGTAATTATACATTTTTTGCAATAATATATTATGATCAACATTGTCAAACGCTTTTTGACAGGTCAATAAACATGGCAAGGCAAAGACGGTTTAAGTCTATGTCACGTGATATTTGATTAACAAAAGTATGCAGCGCGATATTAATCGAGCGATCCGCAAGGAATCTATGCTGGTAATTCGTAAATCTAATACACAATGTCATTGATTTATTCAGTTTATTTACGGAAAGAAAAATACAGCACACAATTCGCCCAAAAGTAGAATACAAAGTTTTTTTTTATATAGTCATTTTACGTTCATTCGGTTATGCAGTTGACGATTGGAATCCCGAAACAAGTGCCTCGAATTATTCAATATAGTGTACGGGAGTAGTAATGCCATACAGTGTGTTTATTATTCTATTATCTTGTTTATATAAAAACTAGGTTTAAACTCATAATAAATACATTTAATTTCCATATAATATAATGATTAATTACTATACGCAGGGCATTGTAATTAAATAATTTACTCTTTTGTTTAATACGTCGAGAACAGTAAGCGACTTCCAAAATCCCACACATTAATTTATAACACGGAAAAGTTTCGAGGGGAAGCGAACACACCTTGGACGCACGTAGCAATTAAAAATTTCCAAGGGTGGCAATTAAAAATTACCCTAAAACATATACTTAAATCGCAACCGATTTTCGAAATTGATCGTGGGAGGAAACGTCTGTTTAATAATAACAGTAATATTAGTGATACAGAAACACCTACTTGTAGGAAAAGTTTGTGTACTTAATTTTTTTATTGTGCTCAAATTAAGACTACTAAATTTTAAAAATCCTTTGTTATAAACGAAAGATTTTTTCTATGCAAAAATTATATTCCTTCAAATAACAACAGATACAGATAATGTAAATTTGAAACACATCAAGTAATAGAAACCTTTCCATTGGCTGGCAAGCAATTTGTTCAAGAAATTCTAATGAAAATTTCACAAATATCTTAAAAATATCTTCGGATACCAGAATCTATTTTCACAAAATGTCGCGCCTGCACCAGTATGTAGCATTTCAGTATTTGGAAACACATCCGATAGATTTATTGTCTAAAGTGTTATTATTCCGATTTGTCTTATTACAGCAAAACTACTGAATTGAAACATCTGATTTTAGACGAAGTTGGTAAAAGAATTGTATATTTCTTTTGAAAAAAAATAAAATAAAAATAGAACGCACAAGAAATGAAAATGTTAGAAGACAGATGCAAGTGAAAACAATAATTTTTGAAGTTATTCAAAAAGAACTAGTAAGCTGGCATGTCAAACGTATGGACGAGGAGAGCCTTCCCAATAAAGCTTTGGATTGGAAAAATTTAAAGGAGGAAGACTGTCACGATAGGAAAGCGGTATCACGCCATAAAACCGGATCTATATATATGTGACGCATTAGTGTGGCAAATCTGGATATATCCGTTATCATATAAGATATCAAAAAAAGTTTTCTACGAAAATTGTAGGCTTAAATTTTAAAATTATTTTCATATATACAAAATGTTTCATATTATCAGGCTGAAGCAAACACGTGTTTGGTATTGGTACGCTGGAAAAAAGGTGAACAAACGTCGAACCATACTAACATTTCCCCTTTGTTTAACTGGACATCTTGGACTTCATTAACAAACTCCAAAGAGTTCTCTACCTCCAAGGTTTTAACTTTATAGACCAAATTGTTGTATTCGTTCACTAGCCATTTGGACAATTCGGGACTTGGTTAACGATGGGAGGATTATTAAACAATTTGCACTGTGTGGAATTCCCGATATTGACAACAGTTGGTTTCAAAAAGAATTTTATCTAATTGCCTAAGGACTTCTTTTGTACCTAAATTTACGACGTCTCGTTCTGCGTAAATGCGAATATCTTAGATCATATATATTACATGGATACCCCTATCACCACATCAGACTATATACGTTACTGTTTCCAACATGACCTTTACGATTTTCGAGCCATTACTTTCTAACTTATAAACATTATATGTAGCTATCCCTGATCTAATCACACGTGGAACCGGAAACAGCAATGCATGTGGATTCCGTGCGATTTATAATGGGACGTATGCGATTTCACTATTTATTAAACAGGCATTAGACTTAGGTTAGACTTCTGTCAATTTGTGGTTAATGTCAACTACTGTTGTCTATGAATCTGTATGAGCGAACTATTTTATGTTGACTTTTAAAGTTAGGCTATGTCAAATTCAAATTTCGCGCGGCTCTCACGCCGTGATCCACGCGTGGTCAGCTGCGAATAAGAAAATACGAATAACCGTTGTTAGACAGAAATGCTGATTCTTTTTTATGTCTGTGATATGTTGGAAACACCGTTGGGAAACATAGCGGTATCCATGTAATATATATGATCTAAGGCAAATATACATGATTTGATTTAAAGGTTATTTACTTGTCACGCTCAGGATACCTAATGTCAGCCACAAATGTCAAAATGACAAGTATTATAAGGGAAGCGGCGCATAATAATTTGCAACTAAATTCATTTCAAGACCTACTGATTGTGAGGCGCAATTCTGATTGAGGCATTCTGTATATGAACCTTTGTGTTTATATAAATATGTATTATAAACGCATATTATTTATAGGGCAGGGGGACGCGGTCTCCTCAGTAGCATCGCATTATACGCCACATATAGGAGGCAATAATTAAATACACACCGGTTTTAACATTTTAGCTAATCATTAGTTCACTGTGCACACCGCCTGGGGGCGCTCGCTCCGTTCCATTGTCGTTTTCTTCTATTTCTGGCGCCATATTGCCAACGGGCACGACAGCAACTAACAATTATAGTCCTCCGCGGACGCTTAGATATATTACTTCTTACTTTATGGTTTCCAACAACACAGCAACAGCAATAGCGAGGCACAACAACGACGCAGAAGAAAGACGTGCACTGGTTCGGGTCGAAGCAGGCGCTGGCGATTCTTCAAAATCCGCAACGCTAGTTATTAAAATCGAATTATGTACTCGCGCCGTGCTGCGAAACATAGATTCGCGAAACACATCAATCAAAACTGCACAAACTGTGTTTCGGGGGGAGAATGAGGACGCGTTTACACCGATACTACGTATATACACGTCACAGTGACATAACCCTAAATATTCGGAATCATAAATGTTAAAAATTCGATGGAATTGTATTGTATCGATTACGTCTGTATCGAATAAGGGGACACATTGTTGTCCGAACAACCGCCACGACCAAACTAAAGTAGGCTGCTAAACATGCTTCCAGAGTAATTTGTGACGAAATAAGGGGAAAATTATAAAATTACATTGCTCGCTTAAACTCCACACACACTCTTTATTTTCTGTGGCCGTTCTGTGTGTGCCGTGCTGTGCTAAACCCGCTCTCCCTGGCCGATCGCTCTGACGGCCGCGTCTCAACGCTCTCTCGCAACGTTTAAAGATAATTGCGTCGAAAATAGTACATAATGGTATAGTGTGTGGGATTTAATATACTTTTATTATACCGTCCGTGGTTTTAGTAGACGAAATTTAATGTGCGTCTTACGGTTTTAAGTACGCAAGGGGGTTCTGCCATTAAATTTATTTAATATCGTATAGAAAGTAATGAAAATTATTAGGTAATTTGCCTTACATCCAATTTTCTGTTGCTCTCTGGATATTTAGCGTACAATGAAATTGCATTTTCTATGTATTTACCTTTCTGCACTTATATAAAATGCAACTCATTTTATTTATTTCACATTACAATTCAAGATATTTGAACTAAAACAAAAAATACCTTTGCCACTATAATGAGTGAAAGAGTCTAGACACATATTTCGGCAACTAAGTTTCTATCCTAAGTAGAACGTACAAACGAAAAAAAATGTTAAACGTACTATCTTGGAAGATATGCTCTTGACCAGACCACCAGAGGGATAACACTACTTTCTGACTTACAATCTATATCTACATACATATATACTACTCATCGTTCCGGTTCACTAAACATACTTCATCACGCTCCGTCAACCGGAGCAATTAGCGGAATGGGTCCTTCGTCAGAATTCAAAACTTTGTCCTTAATCTTAAGAATATAAATACTCCCATAACCCTCCAATTCTCTAAGATTAAAGCCTTGTTTCACTAGCCTAAGACACTAGACTTCCCCAGATCTGCCATATTCCAATTGAGCAATCTGCTCCTTAAAACGTGTTAAAATTTGTCGCCTCCTTTGGCCAATATATTTCACATTACATTCTTTACAATCTATTTCATAAATTCCTGATTTCTGATGTACCTTAATTTTACCTTTGGCATTTCCTACAAGGTTATTTAAGGAATTATGCGGTTTGTACGCGATGCGAAAATTATGGTCTTTGGAAATTTTAGATAGATTTCTAGTCGATTCATGAAGCGGTAGTTTAACAAATTGACTGCATTGATAACTTTCAATAGTTGTACAATTTTATCCAACAATTTTTTTATGTTTTTTGACTAGATTGTTTATCACATGCTGCTGAAAGCCATTGTATTTAGCTATTCGTATGATGCAATTTAATTCTGATTTGCATCTGTCCTTTGTCAGTGGAAAACTTAACAAGCAATGAACTGGAAAATAAAGCTAACCATTTTATGCTGAAAGTAATTATCTGACTCCGCTGATATAAATCTGTCTACAGAAGTTATTTTTATTCTGTTTTGCTAATTAAAATTTCATGGTTTTTAATTTTGAATTAAGTTCATCTAAGAACTTGTTCAAGTTATAAGAATTTATATTAAATATGGCGAAAACATTATCTACATATCTGACCCAAACATTAACATTTCTTCCTTTGTAGGTTTTACTGATTCTGGCAACTTAGTTGCCGCAATACGTAAGGGTATTCTTTATGTTTGTTTTATTATTTCAAGCCACCGTATCCTATTATTTTACTAAAGTATGAAGATATTAGACATACGAGATGGGCGCCATAAATTCTCGCCTTGATATATAAAAAAGAAACTTGGAACAATATAAGAGCTTTTATTTTTCAATGTAAATCTCCCCTAACTATACATTAATTACAACGATTAATTAATAATTCGATATCCTTGTAAAAATACTCTAAAGTTTATCCGTCAAAATATTCTATAACAGCTGCTTGCAACTCATTGTCGTCCTTAAAACGACGTCCCCTAACGTCTTTTTTTTTATTAGAAAACAAAGAAAAATCACAAGGAGCCATATCCGGACTATACGGTGGATGTTCCAATTCTTGAAAGCCACAATCGCGGATGGAAGCTTGTGAAACGGCGCGGCGGCAATATGGACGATAGCATGGTCGCACACCTTTTGTCAATTTTCCACGAATACTGTCCCTTAATTTATGCAATAAAGACGCATAATATATGCCATTCACAGTGATATTGCGCTCTTTAAAGTCAATTAGCAAAATGCCCTTACAATCCCAGAATATTGTGGCCATCACCTTTTTCGTTGACTGAACGACTTTCGCCTTTCTTGGATGAGGTTCATCAGGTCGCCGCCATTCCATGGACTCCCTTTTCGATAGAGGATCGTAAACCAGAACCATTGTTTCATCCCCTGTGACAATGGACTCCAAAATCGGTTTTGGGTTGTCTCCACACATATGTTTAAAAACGATCGCGCACATTCGACTCGACGTTTACGTTGGAGAGCAGAAAGAAGTCGCGGTACCCATCTTGCACTAATTTTATTCATACCCAAATGGTCATGGAGAATTCGGCGAATACTTGTTTCGGATATGTTTGTTATCACTGCTATTTCCTTCACTTTCAAACGACGATCTTCTAGCACTAAATCTTCAATAATTGAAATTTGTTGAGGCGTTATCACTTCAT
>JARFOC010001093.1:127791-141121 GCA_031763485.1 Osmoderma eremita | reverse complement strand
GTTTAGTACTTTTATTTATTTAAAACATAATATAACGAAATAATTATAAGTATACACTTATGCTGAAATGATGATGGTTATCAATGAATGAATGTGCGGTTTCTGTGTCTATTTTAAAAACCCTGAAGCTGCATTTATGAAGGTAAAAGCCGATTGCATCTATTTATTGTGGTCTTTGCGTAGACATAGACAAATCGGCAAAAAAACCATATTCTGTATTTCTGGAATCTTTATTTATGCGAATATACCACAGGCTTATTGATAAGTATTGGTAGACAAGCAATCCAGATAAATGTCGAAAATATTCTTTCTCGAATGATGAGTCATATTAGACACTGACGCATATACAAGCAAGTAGAGGGGGTTACTACGTCTAACCCAGTTTTCCTTTTGTAGTTTCTGCTGCTTACAACTACTGACCGAAATTCGTATCCAGAGTTGGTTATTGTTGGCTATTGGTTATTGTTTTAGCGTTACTATTTCATATTACTTTATAATAACAACATGAATTGACGTTTGGGACAAATAATCTAATTATATATTTTGAAATACCACCACTTGAATTTAATGAATGTTTTGTTGGCTTTAATTATTAATCCTCGACTGGAGTACTATGCTAATTGCTCCCGTAAAACTTCTGCCGATATTTAAGGGTGATAGATATATTACTGACAGTGATGTAGGGTGCACATTGTTGAGCTGTAGTTATAGATAATCCGATCATGGTTTCAAAACGTACATATGTGTGCCGCGTGTTTTCAAACTGCTTCGCCAAGCTCTAAGATACTTTTCTACACGCTCAGACAATTAAAAAGTCCATATTTCACATCGGTATGAACGAAAACCATGTCTTTGTCAGAAGTTAATTGTCAGAAAATTTGATTTGCTACTGTCATAAATTATTTAATACCGTTTCCGTTTATTATTTATTATTGTTCAATTTGTTTTGATTTTAAGCAAAAACATATTGCAAAGGATTTTCGATTTTCTATTAATGTGTGGGCAGGTATTGTGCGAGATTTTCTAATTGGAACTTACGTTCTCTTCCAAATAAACTCCCAGGAGTTTAAGATGATGTTCTTTTACAGTTATGCCAAGATAGACATGTGAGACAGCATCTATCTCAAGTGTTTCTTGATCAGTAGATAGGTCGAGCTTGACCTATTCAATGGCCACCACGATAACCTGGTTTCAATCCATGGACTTTTTTCTAAGGGGTTATTTGAAAAGTGTCGTCCACAATACCTCCATTGATACTCTGGAAGAGAAGCAGTCACGTGTTTACCATTCTTTCCAAACAGTTAGACAATTACAGGGCGTGTTTGACATAATAAAGTGGGAAGTCCGAAGGTGGACATTTTGGGTATCTACTCTATGTAATTAAAATTATGTTGTGAAAGTTCCTTATTAAAGTTTAATTTTGTTTAGCTAAGTTCTATATCTTTAACACAAAAACAGCTCATTACCCCGAAACACATAGTTTAATAGGCTTCTTTTAATTGTCTTAATGTGTAAAATAGTACCCCAGAGTTTCGTCAAACAGTTTGGCTGCTTTTAAACTGTTTGACGAAACTCTGGGATGCTTAACTTAACTGATCAAATAATTAATTAAGATTTGTTAATTTTAATGACAAAACCTTTGGACGTCTAAAAGACGAATATTAAAACTGTTGTGTTAGAACTTCGTTGATAATTGTTCTCAACGGTTTCTTTCAAATTGGGGCTATTACTATTTCCCTAACTGAAGAGACAAACTGTTAATTTATGATATATAATGTTTCGTCTTATTTGCTACCTTGAAACCAAATGTATTTTAGACACAAGCAAAATCATTTTTAATGAAAGAAATATGATGAAATATGTTTAAACAAAGGATTCATATAAGATAACTGGAGAAAATGCAATAAAACCTTGAAAACACTGCACTCGTTCAATACCGTAATAAAAAGAAGGATAATCTGTTTATTAATTTATTTGATATTAAATTTAATTTCAATTTATTTCTCACGAATCCTATAAATACTTATTTAATGTTGTATATACTACTGGGAAATCTTGTAAAATAACAATTCCTCGCTAATACTTTTATTACATCAAACTATAGGAAATAGGTTGGGCATCTCACACGGGAGGCCAATAGTTGCCGGCAACGAGTTCAAATTAGATGTAATCTGGCGCTGCGGACATCGACGGAGATTAACCTTATCTCCGTAGGATCGTTACCACACATGAGCTTAATCATGCCATAGTGCACGGTGAACGTAGTGCGAAGCAAGATGACCGGAGTTGATGACTTGATCGCTACTAGGACGATATCTAGCGTTTCGAGTAAAATTTCAACACCTCTGTTAATAGGGGCAACCTCTTAATTTACCCAATAGCTCCGGCCTCGGTTACGCATCTAATGAGCGCCATTACACTGTTAATTGTTTATGCTAATGCGACCACATCTGCGGCTTGGAGTCGGTATTGTTCCGCTATTGAACGAAATTGTCATGACGTATCAATTTGAACACGGAAGTAATATATAGGAGATATTCCAGTTATAATCTCTGCTTTATAATGAGTCTTGGTCCTAAAGATATTTATTGTTTTTGAATTATTATTAATTTTGCATTATTATCATCTGTATTATTATTTTTGAATATCAGAAGGAATTCAGTATTAATTTCAGGATTTATTTAATTCTTCCTAAAATGAAAATTGTCATTTGTCATCTATTTTATTTTGACGTTTCTGCTGTTACTTTACACTTTTCCTTTGGATCATAATGCATTACTTATGCTTTTCATTAGAGTTAGACGAAAGTATGTTGAAATATTTTCGTCTTAAACTTTTTAAACAAAAATTGCTTTTTTTCAGCAATTTATGTCTTGCTTACTTAATTTTCCGTTTTAAGTACTACTGAAGGTAGTATCGAATCTCCGCAACTGCCCGTTGGTGTGAGCAACTATAATGATATCTCAAAATCTCTAAATATCGAAAAGCTACACAAAAGAATTGTATATACTAAAAGGCATCCCATGAGCGCGAATACATACGTAATTCCAAAACTTATCCTTCCTTGCTTTTTTCTGATCAGGAGTATCTTCCCCAGGCTATGGGATTTTTTTTATTTTGTAAGGGAGTATTTATATGTCGATGGACCCTCGAATTGCCCCCAAAACAATTTTATTGTCCATAAATTTCTAAAATAAAACATTCAATGATTAGAAAAAATGTTTATATACAATTATTGATTCATTTTATATTTTTTTAAACATTTTTTACGTGCACCCTATTAGGGAATCTGTCAAATGCCAACTGTCGTCTTTTTATCTGTCAAACTTTTAGTTCTATTGTTTCCGATTGTGGTTTTTTAATTTCTTTTTTACATTTATGATCAGTATTGAAAATGAAATTGTAGTATGTATATATGCACTTATCATCTGTCAACTGTTAAATTTTGACGTGTCAAACTTTCAATTCTGTTAATTCCTCTTTCAACATTTTCTTTTACGTCAATCATGACGCGTTGCATTTTTCTGTAGCATAGTAAATTTAAAATTTGCGCTTGCTGTGTATATGCATGCCCTAGCAGATTCTCATACTACTTATTTTGAGTCCTATTGTGATTTACTGATTTTAAAACATCAATTTAAAGATGATTTTAATAGGAAAATGTGAGGAAGAGGAAAATTTAGAAATATACAAAACCTGATATGTAGCTTCTTGTAACCCATCAAATGGCTTTTCTTTTGTTACAGATTCTAATAAATGAGTTATTTTGATAATAAATCTGCACATAGTACGTAAAACACAATTTCGTCTAGTCACATAAGTAAAACTGATTTTCTGTATGTATGATTGTTCCGTTTTCACATTCAAGCTACTGAACCGATTTCTGACGTTTAACAAAATTTTAGTTTTAGGCGAAATAATTTAACGTACGCCCTATGTATGCCATTTAGAGTATATAAAAACTTTGTCACACACTTACCTGTATATTCTTTTTACTTAAACTGCTCCAATGCGGGTTTCTTCTTCAGCACAAAAGCAAATAATTAAAACAACAATAAGTTCTAGCGAAAATGCTTCAATTACTACCTTAGTTAGACTTTATCGTTTGTTGGTTAAGTATTTCAATGTGAAAGTACATAAAACTTTTTTTAAATACAGCATCACTACTACAGTAAGTAGAAAAATGTTGGTGAACATGTGTGCCACACTAAAAGATTATAAACCCTGTTGCATACAGCTTGACAATTTACATTTCACGCTTAAGAATATTGGAAAGGTATTTTTGAATCATACAAGTGAACCACTTTATTGCTATATATTTATTTACCGATATTTATTTATAAAATATATTACACAAGTATCTACACTGTACAGTTTCTTTTTTTGTTCACTAACAGTCAATAATAATAAATAAAGAGAATACATTACATTATTATAAAGGACAAAAATTAAATTATATAGCACCAGTCGAGACTATAAATACAACAATACCTAATGGGCGCTACCAAAAAGACACTCAACCGCGACAACTATTAGGTTACATATTAATATTAATACTCGAATTTAATCACGAACATATTAAACGATCTTGGGTGTACAATACTAGAATATACAAAGTATTTAGTTATATTACAAATTACAAAAACGCGTCAGATCTTTATCTGCAAGTGATTGTCTTCTAAAGTGTCCCAACTCTACGTGAAAAATGATGAAAGCCGTCACATCAAGTTCATTATGTATCTAGAATATAATATTGTGAATTTAATTGTTTCATTATTAAAAATTAAAAAGGAAAGGTAAAATCATAAAAAAAAGTTACATATAGTATTAATGACATTTATTTCAAACTAAAACTTCAACGACTACAAACTACATTTTAGCAAAATAACAATGTAAGGTACAATATTATATTCCAGAACTAAAAATATGCTGTTTGTCCTCAAAACCTGTGTTTTCTTTAATAGGTGTTAATTCTAATTAAATGAAGGGAAGTTTAGTCCTAGTTCTTCCACTAAAAAGTATTTGTGTGGGTATCGTATTTAATCCTGTTATAGGAGTGTTCCTGAATTCCAACAAAGCACTTTCAATCAATATCTTTGTCTTTCTCATTGCATTTTTTAAAAATTCTTTTAGCAGTTTTGAACACCGGATTCTGCCAGTCCGTTACTCCTTGGGTATCTAGGTAAAATGGGGATAATTTCAAAATTCCAATTCTTTGCAAATGTTTTGCATTCGTAAGAGCCAAATGGCATATTGTCTGGGACGACCATTTTAGGTATGCCATGCGTGGAAAATACCGTTTTGAATTTGTGAATCACTTCCTCTGATATTTTATTATCAAGCATTTAATAATAACTTCATACACAAGTGTTAATGATTTAGCATCACCTCTAGAGAATAATGTTTATGATAGTTGTAATATTGAGGTTAAGAAACGTACCATGTATCTTAATTAGATTTCGGAAGAGGAAGTAGCCTATATTCTAATGCAGTTGAAATCGTTCAACTGTTCTGAATTAGATCCAAACAATAACAATATCGTTAAAAATAATATGAATTTTTTGGTACAGTCCATTACGACCTTAATCAATAGGTTGTTTATTGATGGTATTTTCCCCAGTTGTTTAAATGGTGCAAAAGTTCTGCCTTTACATAAAAAAAGATGATATAAAAGATTTAAATATCTGTAGGCCTATCTCCCTTTTGTCAGTTTTATCCAAAACAATGGAAAAAATTATATGTGAGAAATTTATGTCTTTTCTTACTTAGGCAAAAAAAATAGTTCACAGCAGCATGGTTTTCTTAAAAAGCGCTCCACTGAAACTGCTTATGTTCATAAATTTACTATACAATGACATCAACGAAGGTAAAAAATACATCGGCATGTTTATGGATTTCAGTAGAGCTTTTGACTTGGTTGATCATCATATATTGCTAGAGAAACTTTATATCTATGGCGTTCGCGGGAAATTATTACAACGGTTTACTATCTATCTGCTGAATAGGTCACAGGTTGTTGAAATTTGCAGATGTAGATCGGATGCTCTACATATTAAGAGAGGTGTCCCTCAAGGATCTGATCTTGGGCCCTTCTTATTTGTTGTCTATGTTAATGATCTGCTAACTACAACTGCGAAAGGCAATACTGTGATGTATGCTGATGACACCACTTTCTTGGTGTCTGGTCGTAACAAGAAAGATTTGGTTCTGCCCACTGTAAAAAAGTCTTTACGTCAAAAAAATGAGGAAGCATTTTGAAGAACCCATATTTTGAAACTACTTTACATAGCAATAAGACAGCGTTTTAAAATGCATTGGGGACGGAAGCGCATCAATCTGAAATATTACAAATCACGTTTCTAGGTTCTCTATCTATTCAAGTTGACGGTGACGAATTTCCAGTGCGAGGTAAGCCATCCAGCAATCCCAAAACTTACGAGTAGGTACCATGCGATTTCTCTGTTATAATCTTGATGTCAATTTTTTTATCAATTGCTTCAATTAAAAAGACTAACTCCACCTATTAAGCGAAAAACTTCAAGAGTTTAGGACTTGCATGCATATTAATATGTACAGTTCAACATGTTTTTTCTTCTTATTAGAATATAAAATTCTGACGTGCTTTAGGTTTAGCGATACATGTTTTCTAATTCGTACTAATCATTCTACTTCATAAGCTGACTCGTGATGTAAATACTAAACAGTGATATTCTGGTGACGTACATTTACTTATGTATGCGTACCTCCAATGGATTTATCACAAGTTATATTCTACTAACTTCGGTTTAGTGAAATAGTCTTGTATGTACAATTTTATCACAGCATTTTTCTCTATTAATACGCAAGTATTACCTGTAATTATATATTAAAAAATTGCTTTTAAAGTTAAGTGTACATCTACGTACTTATGTAATAATTGCGAATATTCGTGGCGTGCGATGCTTTCAGTGAAATTTACCGAATATTTGCAGATAAAAATCCGAACTCTGAACTTCATATCTTCGTCCTTATTTTATACACGCTCTTGGACACTTATGCGACATGATTATATAAAAACCTACGACGTTATACGCCAAATATAAAAGTTATGAAGGATTTATTTTATCACATATACGTATAACGACAAACAGCTAATAGACGGAGACATTTCACTACATGGTTTAAGGCAGAGATTTACGATTAGGCGAGGATACAACAATGTATGGTCGTAAAATGTGTCATATACGTAAAATTCCGTATTATTTAAAAAATAATATATGTACAATCATAGTTCGCGTTTCATTTTTTGTTGGAAAATAAGTTACTATACGGCGTGTCTTATAAAAAGAAAGGAACGAGTCCGTAGGGCCTTTATTTATAGGCCAAATTTAATAATTGAAACGGAAAATTAAATGGCTGGATGTAGAGTATAAAATGCGCCGATAAAATTAAGCCTTTTAAGGTTTTAGGAGCAAGTTTTTTTTTTCTTAATTAGACTAGACTTTTTTCTTTATGATTCTGATGGAAAAATTTTTCTGAAAACATTGTATCACAAGTATAGCTTTACATAAGAAAATATTCAAAAAAAGTAACAAAATTATTATTAAAAAATTGTTAAAATACCACTGGCATTGGAAACAAGTGACGAGCACCAAGCGCGAATCAAAATGCATTGCGGTGTTGTGCTACAATGTGGTAACTTGGTAAATCCAATTGTCTGGAAAAAAAACAAATGTATCACGATCTGTCAAGGTGATTTTCTTTTCTAAAATGAACAAACAGCGTTTAGATATACTTGGAGTTCGTTTTGAATGCGGTGACAATACTTATAGAGCTGCAAAACTTTATTCGCAGCTCTATGCAAACAGAGATTTAGTCACAAAAAATTTCAACGATTAGTGAACAGTTTACGGATATTTGCCGGTTTAAAAAGGCAAAAAAATGCAAAGTCAACATCGGGATGAAAAGTAAGTAGTTGTGGGAATTAAAATTAAATTTGGACCACTATGTTTGTCTTGTGGAATTTTGGGTTAAGAATCGTCTAGCTATTGTTATAGTACTATTCACTAAGACGAAATCATTGGTCTGATCTTTCGAAAGATCTTTCACATTTGTGAATGAATGATCCTTCAAACGGTGACTCGCTCATGGCTAGTTTTTACATTTATAAATCAGTTCTTTCATACACTACTAGAATACCTGGCCCGGAGACACCTAGCATACGCGATAGCAATTGGTACATCTTTCGAAGAATAAGTCATCAATTCAACTAGTTTCTGGTATAGATATCTCGACAATACCTTTGTGATAGGGCCACATAGACCGGGAGCGCTGAAAGAGTTCCTGCAACACATAAACCCACACAATATTAGGTTCACTATGGAGATCAAGGAAACCGTTCCTCGATGTATTGGTTAAGCGCATCTACGAGGGAGAATTGGCCCATAGTGTATATCCCAAGAAAACGCACATACATGTAACATAAACACGATAGGTAGAGGAGCAGGGATCAGCAATGAATAACACAAACACAAGGAAATCCGACACGTTGAATGTATTCTACAAAAGTATGGGTATAAGACGAGGAAAGACGAAGAATGAAGCGAAACAAAGACCGATAGGGTATGCATATGCACCGCATATTCCAGGAGTCACTGACAGATTGAAGAAGACTTTGGGAAGGAGGAATAGCGATAGAAGATTCACTACATTAAAGAAAATAGAACAACTGCTTCCACCTACCAAGGATGGAAGCTACAAATAAAAGACGAACACGAACTAACGTGGGGACAAACGCAAAGATCTTCTTTCTCATGAAAGCCGTCTGACATAAGTCTTCTGAAACACTTCAGCCCACATAGAAGAACGCATAGATTACAATTACGTGCGGATATTAGTCAAGGCAACCCACTATCATCCAAGAATATTATATGAACCTATAGAAATAATGAAGACTAGCGACAAATTGAATCGCGAGGATGGATACCACATCAGCAATGCTTGAAAATTGGCATTACGAAATCACCAGACCCTAGCGGATACGAATCAATTGTTCAGGACATTGACGGACCAAGAGATTGAAACAGGAATGCACTATATATCAAGGAATAGGAGACAACGTGAGTCTTTAGACAACTTCTGAAGAAGCTGACAGCATGTTCAGTGAAACATCAAGTAAAAATACTACAACGCGGCAAAACGCGGAAACATTTCTACCATCATTTATTAGTATAGTCCGGCCCAATGCAAAGTACATCTGAGTGTTGAGGAAAAGCACTGGACTTCCACTAGAGAGATTGCTGCTAGTTTAGGAACTTCCAATGATACCGTGCAACAAATTTTGGAAAAAAAGAAAGTAAAATGGCGTATTCCACGTAAAATGCATCCAATAGATGATGGTGATTCTAAACGCCGGTCATTTTTTCGTTTCTTTTTAGATGAAATGCAAAAAGATCCATCATTCTACCAAAGAATGTGGTTTTTCCAATAACTGTACATTCAACCGAAACAATCATCGTTACTGGATTCAGGAAAATACGCATGTGACGGTGGAAGGCCATTTTCAGCACAGATTTTCTGTAAAGTCTGGTGCGGCATTTTGCACAATAAACGCATTGGGTCTATTTTTATTGATGGTAGACCAGACAAGCACAAATGTCACGGAATTATGCGTGAAGATCTGGAACATTTTCTTGAAGATCTAGTGCTGAATGAGTTTCGGAATGTGATATTTCAGCAGGATGTTGCCATTCCTCATAATGCCCTTCTGAATAGCGGCTATTTAACCAGAAGATTTTGCGATTCTTGGATGTGCACATATGGACCCATTCCTTGGCCGGCAAGTTCGCAATACATTACTTCAATGGACACTTTTCTTTGGAGATATCTTCAAGATCAAGTTTATCTAACGCCTCCAGAAGATGAGATTCAGTTAAGAAATAAAATGACAGAGAGTGCCTGCTGAAATGTTATCTAATGCAACATCTGGGATTACTCAAAGATATCGCCAATGTTTAGCACAAAATAGAGCACAATTTGAGCATAATTTTTTATCGTTTTTTTCGAACCTTTTGTTTTCTTTAGCTTCTAAATAAATTTTGAATAACACTTGTTTCCAATACTAGTGGTGTTTTTACACAGGACTAAATAATTATTTCGTTACTTTTTTTGAATTAATTCCTATGTAAAGGCATGTTTTGATACATTGGTGTTTTCAGAAAAAAAATTTCCTTCAGAATCATAAAAAGAAGTATAGTCTAATTAAGAAAAAAATAATTGGCCCCAGATCCTTAAAACGCTTAACTAAATGACTATAAGCTCATTTTATAGCATACATAAAGTTATTTAATTTGCCGTTTCAATTATTAAAATCGGCTTGTCAATAAACGCGTTACGGACACATCTTTATTTTAATTATTTTTAGACATCTTGTATAAAGTAAACGAAAAAATTAATGGTTTATTTGGAAATAGCTCAGTGACACCACTAATTTTGATACGTTTTTTAATAAAATTTTCTAGTTTTAGGTGTCTGCTTTGTGTGATATATTTCTGGTACTTTCTGATTTGCTTTTTTAAACCTTTCTGTTACTACAGAAAAAGATGATTAAGTTTTTCAATTATAGCTATTACTGAAAAATAGTCACATTGTTCGTCATTTGATAGTTTCAGATAGTTACAGAAATAATCGAAGTACTAGTTCGTACTATTATTACTGATAAATTTGTAGGATTGGTTGTCTGCATTTTTATAAAAATATCAACTGTGGTGTACCCAATATAGTTCTTTTTTTCTGGTAAGAATTTGTTCTCTAAAATAAATGGAATTTGAAGAATCAGTATACATTGAGGGACATGAAAAATATCCAACATAAATCACTAATCGCCTTAAAAGAAATGTTTAGATTTGGACTTCGTACTGATATTTTGGCCATTCAATTAAAGAAAAGATTCCTGCCAATATCCGTTCAAAAATAGCACATAAATATATTTAAAAAAATATATAAATATACTCCTGCGATCATACAACACGTCTGATTGCATAGATCCAGATATCCTTACGTATTGTTTCGGACTGCTTAGTCCTCATCAGTGTACGTCGGAGGAATGCTTGTCGCTCATTCAGTACGCCGTATCAACTTTTCGTTAGCTCATTCCTTTCGAAATATCTATATTGGCAGGAATTTTTTCTTTATTGATATCGACGCCGATAAGATCACACGCTAACACGGATCTCTGTTGACTGGTAACTTAGTTATCGTATGGAGATTACGCCATGAATCCGCGAATAAGCATTAAATGTCTCTGTAGATATTTCGAAATGGATCAGTTAACGAAAAGTTGACGATACGGTGTACTGAACGAGCGATAAGCATTCCTCCGACGTGAACTGATGAGGGATTAGCAGTCCGAAACAGCTTTCTGTACGTGAGGATGTCTGGAACTATGCAATCAAACGTGTTGTGTGAATTCAGGAGTATATTTATATATTTTTTAAATATATTTATATGCTATTTTTGAATTTTGGCTATTCTTCGGTGTACAGATTTTATTCTCTTCAAAAACTGAAAGAATGTCATTATCAAATTTAGTAATGTCACCATATATGTAGGTACTTCATGCTGAATAAAACGTTGCTAATACTTCTTCAAATCAGATTCAGTACTGCTTCAAAAAAAAATTGAAATAGATGTTACATAAATGCACTTTGCTTAATGCTTAGGGGTTGTAGTGTAATGTCTCGTTAGTAATGTATTGAGTGTCTCTCCGATAAAACTCTGTACACGGGAAAGAATTATACACATAATTACAAAACTCACTGTTACGAGTGAAGGTAACAAGTAGTGACGAAGACTAACAATCAATAAGCAACTAAAAAAAAAGGAATAGGTACACACGCGGAAAAAACGGAAACAGTATCTAAGTGCTTATTCTACTTGCATCACAGCTTCAGACGGCGGCGAAAATGGCGGATTCGTAGTCTTTGTCGCGGGGTTGGAACTTAAAAGAGAGTATTTATCCTCCGGGGTAACTTCTTCTAACAACAGAAGGAATTATACGACCATGTTGGATTCCCCTTTGTGTCACTAACACCACAAACGAAACAATAAAGGAATATAAACGACACAAAATCCAAGGAAATACTTGAACTGAAAAGCACACTAATTCCATACAGAATATAAGACTGTCTAATATATGTACATTGCACCTATACATTAATTCAAGTCATCGAAATTAGTGCGCACACAATATCTCTTGCTACTGCACCCTGATACAAAACATTAACTCCGATTTACTAGTTATTAATATTCTTATTAGTATTAGTAGTAGTTGGTTTATCCACGCGTAAACCGCACTTTACCGCCGTTGATTATCTTCACAGCAGGCCTCTCCTCCTAACCGACTCGATAAAATATTTAAACGGTCCATCGATTCAGTCCACCGGATCACATTCAACGGTCTAATAGCGTCAGCGCGAGCACGAGCGCCGCTACTAACAGATAGTCCGTAACACCCACGTGAAATGCGGAATTGATTCGGCTGAGGCCTAAGGACTCCTCGACCGACGCGCTGCTGCTCCTCGAAACTTTACTTCGAGCGGCTCCTTCTATGTGATTACTATCTAATTCCAGCAAGGGAGTTCCTCCCGGCCAACCTTCCGTGCTGTACCGTCTGTAACTGCACTGATCCGTGCCGCTTCGCAAATAGGGCTTCGTGATGTTGGGATAATGGGACTCCAGCGACTCCGTGTCCTGCAACAAGCAATTACGGGGATTAGGCATCTCATAAGTTTCCGCCGTAACGTTCGACGGCGGTACAATGCGAAACGAGGGAAAAAATTCTGTTATAAAATTTGACGATAATACCCGAAAAAATCACGACCCGCAAGATTGTTTCCACTGGGTTCGATTAAATTACCGTCTAAAAATCCGGTCACGTAATTTCTTTCAGCATCCAACAATGAATCTTATTTATTTCAGTAAACAAGGTATTCTTTTCTGTGGAACCTGATTTGATCTAGTTCTAAGTATTGATTTATGCATAAGTGTAACCTACATTGTAAGATATTTCGGGAATTTTACCTCTGAAATCTAATTATACCTCAAAATTCCTGGAATATTTGTTACAAGACACATGAATTACGAATTACTCCTATTATGATTTCTGTCATTCTTTAGATAACATGGTTTCTAATGGCATGAATGGTTAAGTACTCTTGGAATTTTTTGCTAAATCCATATGTATTTATAAAAAATATACCTGGTAGTAGTACAAATATTTGAGAAAACGACGTTGAATTTTTTCAAGTGATAACTGAAGATAGACGTAGTGGGGAGACCACACTTGAGAGGC
>JARFOC010001093.1:56362-67953 GCA_031763485.1 Osmoderma eremita | reverse complement strand
AACAAGGTGGTAAGGGGTATTTTTTAACTTAAATTTATTTTAAGCCACCGTATCCTATACCTAACCTACATTATTTACCTTGATGAAAGAGAAACAGAATCAAATGGAATTTCAAAGAAACACAATAGAATTCTGAGAGGTCGAGCTCGCTTCAGATGTAGAATCGCAAAATTGAAGTAAAGATTTAAAGTCTTCAAAGAGTTACTTTTTGAGTAAGAGCTTTCTGATCGCTAGCTTTTACAGAACGACAAATACTGACAAAAGAGAAAGTAGTCGCTAAAAGATTTAGTATCTAAATGTAATGTTTGCCGTAATGTCTATAATAAATAATGCTCTGTCATATTGTGTAATCAACGCAAAGCTTTAGGCATCAAAGTGCTTTTCGATGGAACAAAGATGCAAAATATTTCCTCGAAATTTTCCTAAATCTAAGAAAGAAACAATTCATGAATATTTACGTTCAGTGTTCTACTACGATCATTCAGAAATATAGTTATACTTATTGCGAAAAATTGGGTTAATTCTAGCAAAATATGCCATTAAAATACACAATTATTAATAATGGGATAACGAAGACAAATTGGTATAGGGAAACCTAATACTAATCGCTGCAGAATTTGATTCTGTGCATCATGATGTAAAAATATACAGAGTGGACACTCTTTAAGAAAATTGAGTTTTGGACAATTAAACATAATGAGATTCGGCACCATATCGCAACCACAAAACCTAAGGGTTACACCTTTAAATGATAAGCAACTTGAACCTTGAAATTTAAAAGTGTCGTAAAAACAATTTTTTAAATATGGAAGGCAGGCAAAAAGTTTGAAGATATCTCAAAATCGGTTACATTTAGGTATAGGGAAACCTTAACATTTTGTGTTTAGAATAACGTTTATAATCAGAATTTGTAATAAAAATTACAACATTCCATTTAAGATAAGAAATTGGATGGCGACTTCCGGTCAACCAGAAGTGATGCAAAAGTGAAAACAATTTATTCTGAAAGATCACTATGGCCTATAGCAGTGTGTTGATTTTCAGAATTTTTGTACACTTCCATCTCCAAAATATTCGAATAGACCACTCAATTCGGGAGATCCTGTATATAATGGTCTTGTTACATTTACATGTTGTATGAATATGCATCAACTTACGTTTAATAATACAAACACATGGAGATATACACCGTGTCCAAACTTTAGTGTTGGCCATTGCGTTATAAGTTATCAATGGTGAAAACTTGACTTTGTACCAAGTGTATACAGTACTAAATACATTAAAGCTCCAGTAATTTAGAAATTTCATATATGAAAAACCCCATGTATAATTCTTAGTTTCAACACCATATGATGTCTCTGTGTGGAGTTACCATTAAACCCTTCTAGTTTACAATAGTGGGAATAAATAATTGAAGGATACAGGGAAATGCCTGAAACAATCCCGATTTTACAACTACCGTCATTAGGCACCCCTGAATTATAAATCAAGTAAATATTTAAAAAGCAATTAGAATACGTTACCCGCCGCAATTACGTGATGACCTCTTCGAGTGATATTCAGATTAAATATTCAAAAAAAAAAGTAATAGAGTTTTGTTATATGCAGTTGAAAACGATAGCAGTCTTATTACACAACCGGTCTAGTCAATATTTGAAGACCTTCCAGCAACAGCTGATCTACATTCTTTTTATTGAATTCAGAGCCATAATAATTTGAACAAATCGCCGCAATGAATTAATGAAATGGTCATTACGTGCTTGACAAATCGTATGGGTGGATACTTCCTCGTTTTTTGAAAATGTTTTGTAGTATATAATTCCCGTTTGAGGTGAAATCAATTTACAAATACAGTTATTCACATCAATGGGTTTTGGTAATAAGGTAGATGTATATTGAGTACGTATGTGTACGTATTATATTGAATAAATAATAATAAATTACCTAAATTATTTCTTATATTGTTGTATATAGTTCAGTGGTTAATTCCAGCGAATATTACTATTTACCTGTTCTAAGTGCCTAGTATTTTATAACCTTAAATATCCTGAGTGGTACTTATCTAAAAAATATACTAAATAAATTACCATAGATTGCCATAAGTAATGTATTTAGTTTATCCGGGTTGTATTCCCATTATAAAAAGTGTGTATACCTTGGCTATGTTTCAATGTCTAGAATTTTTCATGCAAATCTGTGGAAATTTCGACACAATTAAGTTTGTATTAGAATCGGCCCATGAAGAAGGAGATTAAGTCAAAGAAAACGCAAAATAACAATTAAGAATTTATCAAAAGAAGGCTTAAGGTTTCGTTTGTGTTATGCTTATGACTATAATTGTTTTGATATGGAGTGGGCTACGATAACACATGCCAAGAAAATCAATGACTTAAGCTCTTTCTGCATGGGCCGATTCATTTCTATATAGATATATACAGAGTGTTACGGAACCTCTAATATTCGGAGATTTTGGTGGCAAAAATGAACAAGAAAGCCTAATAAACATCCGGTCGAAAATCAAGGGTTACTGATATCAATGAAAACATTTTTACTGCGTATTATTGCTTAAGCTGTTCTTATTTGATATTTTGTTTTGGGTAAGTCATGCTTTCGAAGCAAAACACACGAATGAATAGCAATTGGCACTAATACACAGTTTAATATAATAAAATTCGGTACATATGTTTCAAGAGCACGTCGGCTCCCATTCTCAATCAATTCCCGAATGGACGAAAGTCAAATCTCACATGCACGTTTAAGAAAAGAAACGATATACACATCTCTCTTTATAACCGTTAAAAATTGTTTATCCTCGGCGCACGGACTACCGCCGGAAATCACAACGCCAGCAAAAGCATTAGTTGCCGTCGCCAGCACGGCGACCCCAGAAATAAAAACAAAAACAAAAACATGCGACGCACCGGCATTCTTTATCTATACTTACACTTGTAGTTGGAGTAAAAACCGCCCAAGAGGAATTTTCTTGCCTCGAATGGCAGTTAGTAAATTTACGACCGTAGGGGTACATCTGTTTTGTGCGCATTTAACAATATACAGGATGTGCATTTTCTTTCTCGGTAAATATATTTATTAAACTAGAATGTTCTAAAATTCCGTTTTTCGCGATTCAGTACGTTCGATCCCTTTTTAATATATATCGTTTCATAGGCGTCTGTGTATTAGTGATACCAGCCCACAGTCCTTGCAATTCTTTCACGAGCAATTGGCACCTTAACTCTGATGTTTGCGGTTTTCGCATTTATTTTTACATGTGACTTTGTTTAGTCGGCACTGAAGACGCAAAATTTCGCAATTCCTGCCACATTAAGACATTGAGAATATACTGATATGATTGACGTTTATGGGTATCGCAATGGTATAAAGTAATAGGATACGGTGGCTTGAAATAGTACAATAAAAGAAAAATCCCCTTGCCACCTCATGAGTGAAGAGTTCTAGATACGTATTTCGGCAACTAAGTTAAGAAAATAGAAGAAAATAATAAAAGAAAATAATGTTAGACGTAGAACTTTTGAAGATATGAACTGCACCAGATCACCTTCTAGTAGTGATCTGGTGCAGTTCTTACAATCTATATCTATACATATTACTCAATCGTTTTTGTTCATTGAATATACCTCGTCACGCTCCCTGAACCGCAACAATATGCTTAACAATAATATATCTGTTGTCTAACAGCGCGGGCCAAATTAATTACATTACACTGAGTAAATATTGTTGCAAACAAAAAAGACAACCAACAAAAGTCTATAGCTCTTATCACTGCGCTATCCCGGGCTATGTTCGTTACCCCTTTTCATGTCTACAGCTCAGATTATTTTTAGTCTTCTGCTATCATGTTCTTCGTGGAGCAGACTACTGCACCTTCGTTGAAATGATGATTTAATTTATTGGGACTCCTCACACACTTTTATTTTCACAATTTGCTTGACGTAGTCGTCGTGAGTCTTGAATTGGAGACATACCAGGTTACGAACGTGCGTAGTATCTTATATTGCTCCTTCATATTATTGCCTGGTTAGCACATCTTCAGAATTCAGCGCCATATACTGGTTTAAGTATTGTTTTGCAGGTCGGAATCTCCTTCTCTAATGAGAGGTTCGATTTTGGTCCTACTTACATTTCTTTTATCTTTGAATCTTTGAGTTATGCGTTTTTTTACATGAAAGTGTGTTGTCTAAGGGTTTAGGTATTATGCATCCTAAGTACTTCGTGCAGGAAGCCAAAGGTATTAGTATTCAATTCAGATATATGGGTGGCCATTATTATTTTCTTAATGTAAAATTTACTTGGTCAGATTTGGTGCAGGTTGTTTTGTGGCATGGTGGATCTGGATGAGTGAAGAGTATTACTGGATTGCCAGAGAATGTGTATATTGTTTTGCTTTCACTAGTTCCTAAATCTGATGACCCAAGACATTACTCTGGGGCATTCCAGATTTTATAGTATATTGGGCGGGTATAATTTCACTAACTCTAGCTCTAAATTCTCTGTTGCTTAGACTTGGTTTGAAGATTATAGTGTATAATCGGTAAAAGTTTTGTGACCTTTGATTATTATTAAAAACATTCATTTCTAGTACTTTTGCTATTCCTTCTAGAAAACAAACTAAAGAATTATATTCGTAACTACAGTAGATGTTCGGAAACTGCGGGAAGCTAATCACGATCATATAGTCTAGAATATCGACGTACAATTTGAGTACAAGGCACTGGCATTGTGCTGAAATTTCATCGTTAACATCAAGCGGGGAATCAGCGCCGAAGGTAAAATCAATCAAGGAACATGTATCTAATATCTAAGGAGCACGTCACATTATACGTGGCCTATTTTGCGTACTGTAGGTTACAATTATGCAGTCAGTGATGTGAGATAAATTGAAATAGTCGTATGTGTTAGATTGCTGTAGCTTGAGAGTATTGTTCTATGAACGGCAGTACAATGGTGGTATATCATATGTATTGTTAACAAAGCAAGGGTTTGTCGCATGCATATTACGTTTATGCAACACAAATTACACAGTAGGCTGAGGTATTTGACGGTCAATCAACAGCTTAATAACGTACTCGATTTATATAAGAAGTTTAAGTAAAATTATGGTATTTAATTACACATGGAAATGTTCAATTAAGATATTTTTGATTTTGGTTTTTTACGTACAGTTGACCACTGTGTAACTATTAATTTCAGAGCAATGTACTAATTGAGTAACGTTATTGAAGTGGTGTTCTGTGTGGTGCATAGCTCTGGGTAACACAAGATCCAAAACAATTGTGGCGCTTTATAAACAGCAAACGTGGCCATACTAGAATTCTGGCATTATGGCCTACAACAATGTTGTAATTCACACCCATCAGAACATTATGAATGCATTCGGTGAATACTTTAACAGTGTATATCTTCAATCAGATATTAATTTTGATGACTTACGGAATTTTCCCAATATTGGTTTATCAATAATTAATGTACCGTCTATTTCTGAAGAACTGTTGCTAAATCACCTAAAAAAACACAAAAGACAGCTTTCTAGCTAGTGTGGACGGGGTTCCAAGCTTTATTATTCGTGACTCTGCGGCAGTATTTGTGGAACCATTATCATATTTATTTAATTAGATAGTAAAATCATTGGAGATACCAAAAATATGGAAAACTGCTAGTGTCCTGTCCTAACATCTGGAAGGTCGGATGATATACTACAGGCCTATATCCATTATGTGCAACTTTGCAAAAATCTTCGAGTCCATACTATGCGACAATATTTATAATGCAGTTAAAATCTTTATTTCATCCAATCAACATGGATTTATGGCCAAACGCTCTACACTTATGAATTTAGGTTCCTCTACTCAGTTTGTATCGGAAACCCTTGACAGGACCACGCCACTATCAAACATTAATGTTTGATAGTGGCGTTCTAAGAACAGGATTGTTCTCAGAGTGCTACGCTTGACATTATATCTTTTCCTTTGTGGTTTTCTGCCGAGGATGGCAACTTGGTTGCCGAAATACGTATTCAGAGTTCTCTACTCAACAAGGTGGTAAGGGGTATTTTTTAACTTAAAAGAAACTACTTTATTACACTCATATTAGATCAAAACTTGGATACGAATCCTTGGTGTGGTCTCCAATCTATCAAGTTCATATGAATAACATTGAATCGATTCAATGGCGGTTTTTGAAGTACATGCTATGTAAAATTGATGGGTTTTATCCTGAAAGGGGACTTTGTTGAGTAAAATTAATTTTAATGTTCCTAGATTAGAAGCACGCTATGAATGTATGTGTAATTGTCCAAGAAGTAGAACAAACGTTTTAGTTAAGTCACCTGTATTTAGGAAGTGTAATACTATGTGTAAAATCGCTGATATGTGTGACGTGAATTTCAACTCATTTAAAGCCATAGCTGCAACTATGAATAACCTTTAGAGTGTTAATTGATTTATCTTTTTTCTTTTTTTTCTGTTCTCATGTAGCATATTTGAGGCTTATGTACTTTGCTAAATTTATTAAATGTGTTCGCATAGTGTATACCTTATTTATACATTTTCTGTACTTGGGTTTTTTTGCCTGTAGGAAATAAATAGTTATTATTATTATATCTCCTAGAGTACTACGCCTAACATCATCTTCCTTTTGTAGATTCTGCTGAGGATGGCAACTTAGTTGCCGAAACACGTATCTGGAGTTCTTCATTCACCAAGGTGGTATGGGAATTTTTTATTTTATTTTTATTACTCATATTGTCAAGCCAACATTTTGCACTATTCTACCGGATGTCACCAATTGTGCAAATATAAAATTCATAATACCAACAATTGAATTACTTCAGCACTTACATGGTGAAAATCCATGACACATACCTACACAGTAAAAATGAAAATAAACTCTGAAGAAAGTTTCTTATCATTTTTACTGTGTATTCATAATACCAATATAATTAGTGTACTTCGTTTACAGACACATGGAATATACATACTTAGGTACGTATTATCCGGTAAAGAAAATCATACAACGCAATTGTTTTCTGGAAACACTAGGAATGTTTAAAATATGGTGATATTGATGCTGACATTAACCTAAAGAGGCGGTACTAATGTACTGTCAAATCAATTTTCCTTAATTGTAAGAGCCAAATATACATTTGTACAAGAAAGTTACAAACATCAGGAACATAGGTATAAATTAAATGGTGTTGGTTAATGAAAACTAACATAAATTCTTTAACATGATTAGGGATATTTTCAAGCTAATTACGGATATTTTAAATCGTTTCTACTTTAAAATTCTAAACACCGGGTAATGTTTACATAAATTAGTAGAAATCACAACAACAAGCAACTATACACCCATAGACATGTACGTATAATTGTTTTAGGGTATATTTACATATGCGTAGAAAATTATTATCCATACTTTAGAAAATTTTGTCGAATATATCATATTTTATTCTTTTTAACATCTTGTTGCTTCGTTTAATAAGAATAAATTAGTTGTTTGGAACGGTAAAGGTTTAAATTCTTGTAAAATGAAAACTCTAGTATTATAAATTTAGAAAATGTACCATTTATAAGCAATTAAGAGCCACATTTTTTCCTCTTTGCTATTTATGTATTATATTCGAGTACATAGCTTTATTAGAAGTACAAGTATTACACTTTGACAGGTTACCTTATCTAGACGTACGTACTTTTAAAGGCTGTTAATATTCACTATTTTAGATGCTAAGACACTTGACACTAGAAAAACTGACCACAGAAAATGTAAGTATGTAGAATATGCAGTGATAGGCAAACGTATGGAATCAGGTAAATATGTAAATAAAGTAAAAAAGAAAAAGATCGGAAAAAGCCAAGAGCCATCATTGGAAGTGAATTGAAAATATACAGGATATACAAAAAAGTTGTGATTAGTACGTCACCTCTTTTGTATTATTTTTTAAATAGCACACTCTATAGATTTCTACATTTTGCTATTGTTCTAGTATATCTACAAAACTATTGCAGCAGATGTAATTGTCTATTGCTTCAGTGAAACATTATTATAATAATAACAACAATAAAAATGTGCTCTAGCTGATTTATAACATCATTTTTCTAACAATCATTGGTAAATTGTTTTAATATTTCATTGAACAAAAGAATCCTAAAGTTAATAATTTCTAAGGTTTGGACAATATCGCGCATAATTGTCCTGTATTCAAACTTATTTAAATTTATTGTATAACTTAAATCTATTTTAATTCCGCGGAGAAGGATTAGTAACACTGATAAGTAAAGTTGGCCCTGCGAGCGTTTGGCCAGTAGCGCGTGCTTCTAAGAAGTGCAAGGGGTATGGCAGATGTTATAATAGTCTGGGGACGGTCAGAGTTATCGTTAGTTGGGGCGCGCATATACCTCCTTTGTACAATTGTCTTTCTTGTGTTAGGAGTTTTGTTCGGTTCAGTTTAATAATATCTCAATTACCAAGATCGAAAAAGCTGTTGATAACCGAATGATTTGTTCAATAAAATGATAATTCGGTTATCCGACTTGATAATGAGAATCCATGTGTTCCCGAAACACGCGTCGTCTCGAATAATCAATACTTTGTGCGGGAGGAGTAATCCGAACAGTGTGTTTTATCCATAAGGCTAATAGACATATTTTCTCAGAAGATCTGCTAAAGGATAGAATGGAAGCTGCTAGTGAGGAATTTTGTATATAAAGTATTATTTAAAAATCCTCTGTTGGTGTTTTTGTATGTATAAGTGCAACTTCAGGTTTTGTAGAAGGTCAATACACAGAAAAACAAAGGTTATAGTGAATATTTCTCCCAGGAATTTGACACCAAAAAAGAAATATTAATTTTCAACGAATAATTTAAAATTAGATTTGTGCTTGGGTAATTCCTCAAGATCATGATATTAAACCTTTTAGAAGTACCTATGTATGAGAGTCCTATATACAGGTATAGATAATTTTCATCTTGGATGCCGATTTCAATGTATTATCGCCCGTTCCGCGATACCGGCAGTTGTTGGGAATACCGCAGTTGGTAGTGCGCTCTCGCCGAGTAAACATTATTAATGTACTCGCGCAAAATTACTGCGATCTGCGATCAGCACTGCCCGCTGGCTTGCGTATGCATCTAGCGAAGTCAAAGTCTCCACCACATATGCACATATATTGGCAACTACGACGTTTTTTTTTTATACATTTGCCTCGCTCCTAGTACTAGATGTGAAATTTCAAACTGTGTATGATATTGATATGTTACGATTTATTTTATAAACTCTATATTTTAAAGCCAGAGCTTCTGGGCAAATCTAGTATTAAGGCGCCACATTGTGTTGGCAAAAGTAATCAACCACTCTAGTATTAAGAAAACAAAAAATAACGATTTGTTAAAGCATATTAAATAAAGTGACCGTTGCTTAAATTGACTACCCGAAGTAACAAAAATAAGAACAATTTTAAGAATTTTCAGCTAGAGGCGTAGTGAAATACACACATTATATGATTGGATATTAAGCATATGCGGGTAATGAGGGTTTTGTTACTATACTCTAGATGAATGTGAGATCTCACGCACAACGATGGATAAATGAAGCGATACTTCACGGTGTCATCCTTCAGTGCTCAACGCAGGTTTCTTAATCTTATACGCTACTGTAGGTAGGTGAGTATAATATCTGTCTTTATATTGCGTAAGAGGTCGATTAACGTAAATACAACGGTTTACCCCGATCCATTACCGTTGAGGGAACACTAATTACGACGCCTCTATTTAATGTTAAGAACCACATATATCATCCGCATGCGTGTTACTTCCCAAGCCCTATGTGTACGTATAAATATCCGCAACAATTTTCCACGAAAAAGACAGAGATAAAAACCGTGACTGGATATAAAGATATAACCAAGAGTTTTATTTCTTTTTTAATATTTAAGACGTTGCTATCTTAGACAACTTGTTCTTAATAAATTAAAAGGAATTATATGTATTTTACAAAATTTGTTTACCATATTTCCTCATCTTAGTGTACTGAAGTAGGTAATTCTAACAGGTATTGCACATATATTGAGTTGGACCTTTAATAGAACTGCATAGAAATGTGCAAGCAGCTTTAATATTTGAATTGTACTGAGGTTAAATATCACTAATGCCTCATAACGACCTCCGTATACCGACAGTCCAAGAGGTAGTGCACGAAAAAATCAGGAAAACCTAGAAATACATGCCAATTGATGCAAGGAAATAACACTAGAGGATTGAAAGCCGTGGCTATCAAACCTGAAGTAAGGTAGGGAGATATTGCATACTGGAGAAGTCTGATTCTGTTACAAAACTGGTCTTCAATTCATCACGGTAGGTTATATCCAATTATACAATACAAGGCATATAATTAAGGAAAAAGAACTATATATATAGATATAATGAAGACAAAGAGAAAAGTTATGTTACTGTGCAATACTCCCAAGAAAAATGTCTTCGTAAGTAGACTTCCGCATTCCGTGTCATGTGGTACAGTGGCGCCCTAAGTAATAGATATAAATACCTTACAACAAAAGAAAAATGAGCGGATTATAGGGTTATATGTGTGAATGGATGTGTAAATCAAAGGCGAAGCAGATAGAAGAAAGATGCATTTTAGTAGTATGGGTACATCAAGGCAATGAGAGAGCCGACACCCTCGCAAAAAAGGGTTTCGCGAAGTGCTTCCAGTGTCCAGAACCGGCAATTCGCATATCAATTTCGATAGCCAAAAAACAAATTTGTTCTTGGTTAAAGTAGAAAGTACTCCAGTTTTGGAGCAATTTTCCTGATTTGGTACCTACGAAAGAATACATTCCACCTAATTATGTCAGAACTGGAAAACTACTAAAACTTGACCGTAAAAGGGCAAAAATAATGACTTCTGCGTTTACTGGTCAATGCAGACTCAAAAAACACCTACACAGAATCGGGTTATCGGAAGAAACCGAATGCCTGTGGCTGGTATGGAGGATGTAGAAACAGTAGAGCACGTCATGTGGTACTATCCAGCGGCCACATGAATCAGGTACTCCATCTTTAGGAAGGAAACTACTTCCCTAGCTGACTTGAAGAATTCCTCATTGAACAAGATTCTGAGCTACCTCAAGGACCTGGACTTGTTGGCATATAACAAATAATATTTTGATAGACCAAAATCCAAATCAACACTGCCACACAGTGCTTCATTCATCCTACAACCCTCCATTCGAGTCTGCAGTCATCACAACATTACACCCAGCACGAGCGTGCAACACTAGGCACCAAAAAAAGAGGAGAGAAGCGCAAAATAAACAAAGGTTTATTTTGCGCTTCTCTCCTTTTCTATTGAAATTGTTAGAGTTCTTGTAAATTTCAATTGCTTCTCTATAATTGTAATATATCAACTTGAGGTATCTAAAAAATCAAACAGAAATGAACAAGGCCCAATATAATAAAGAGAGAAGACACGTAAAGAGCTTGTGTAGGAGAAAGGAAAGCTTGTATATGGAGGAGGGCTTAAAAGAAATTGAGGAGGCGTACAGAAGTAGGGAAATAAGAAACTTTTACCAGAAAAC
>JARFOC010001090.1:0-25608 GCA_031763485.1 Osmoderma eremita | reverse complement strand
CGGAGGTTTATATAACGTCGGAAGAATGTAGACGTGTTCAGTAAGAAAATCGCCAACTCTACCGTTACATTCACCATGACCCCAAGCAGATGATATCAAATCTATTCCAGTAAGTCCGTTTTTCAAAATAATTAAATCTCCCTTTCTGTATGATAAGAATGATTCGGCCTCTCCAGGATGCTTGTAATCTTGCATGGCAACTACGTACAC
Organism: Osmoderma eremita; assembly: GCA_031763485.1. NCBI lineage: Eukaryota > Metazoa > Arthropoda > Insecta > Coleoptera > Scarabaeidae > Osmoderma > Osmoderma eremita. The sequence continues at coordinate 25,398 of JARFOC010001090.1, read as the reverse complement.
TGACCTTTCTTTAAGCCCATCTAAGAGATATAATATTAACTTGTACATATTTTCAGCGTCCGGACTTTGAAAAACATACTCCTCATCTCGAATAGTATTAAATGTAATATTATGTAGTTGAAATTTGACATTCTGTTGGTAACTCACGTAACCAATATCAGCAAACGTCATCTCCATCAGAATTTCTTCTTGATCATCAATCATATATACTCCCGTCCAATTAACGGCGATTATCATATTATCCTTTGGCAATTCTGGACCTGAGACCTTTATAGCTTCATAAAATTTGGAAAACAGTATAGGCCAAACTAATTTTCCATATCTTACAATATCTTCTTTTGCCTTTAAAATTGGTTTATTTTCTTTGACGCAGGTACTTCTATTAAACGAATCAATTATTTTCTTTTCCCAGTCGGCGCTATACTCTCCTTTCTGAACCATGTAAGTAGGAGTATACTCTCCTATCCTGGTATGTAACACTTTCTGATTAATGTTAGCTCCATTTTCTATATAGTATTGTTGAGCAATTAAGGTTGCAACATCTCCGTCGTTTGGACAGCGATATTCCCCAAATTTCAGACCACGTATTATTTGATGATATATAAGATTGGTAGCAACTGAGTCAACAGTGGGATCATGCCAAGGGGCAAATATCTCTTTACGGTAGAACAATTTCCAAGGTGCATTTCGCTCTGATTTGCCCTGTTCCTTCGCATATTGTTCGCATTGTGAAATAGCATCCATCACATGATCACTCTCACTGCCCAAAGACATCACTTTATCATATAATGTTATGAACAACGAAAAACCAAAGATATCTACTAAATTCAAATTCATAGCTATGTGCTCACAAACTTCCGCCGCTGTAGTGGCGGAATCAGCTTCTATAGTTACAGAAGTCTTATCCATAAACGTTACTTGCAAGTTAATCGGTTGCTTGTTTTTGGTGGCGTGCAGCTCTAGCCAACTGGGAGGTTGAGATCTCGCGCCATTTTTCAATGTACGATTTACTCTTCCTTCGCAATATGGTGCATATCCGGGTGGACCATCACGTATAAAAGATTTTAGGTAGAGAACGAATTTTTCTGAAGGGGGGAAACATCCAACACACAAAGACAAGAGAATCCAAGCTCTTGCGTGTGAAGATTTAGTTGGATTTCCAGATAAGATTTTGCAAATATGGCAGAATATTTCATCTCTGAAATATCGCAATTGGTAGGCTGCTAGTGTGGATAATATTCCCGTTACAAATATGACTCACCTGAGTTCCGGTCGTAATATACCATGACCAATAATAAAGTGCAATTTCTCCAAGTTTGTTGACCTTTTATTATAGATCCATTCTGAGTATAATTCATGAGCAAAGCGATCCTCTACCAAACCTTGGCGCACATCTTCTAGAAGTTTACTTTTTTTCTTTAGCGTCAAGTTAATGTATTTTTGTCTCTCTGATTTGTTGTATTTTGCATATTCTTGCTCTTGTCGAAGAAGCTCCTATAAAATTAAGTCTTCGAATAAAAAGTATAGAAAATAGTTCAACTTCATTATAAATTTTTTTCTTATTTTTTTATTGATCACGTGTTTATCGATAGGTGAGGGGTTGAACACCAAGTGACAAAATTATTAAACACAACACAGAAGTCGAAAATAATACAAAACCACAACAATAACAAACCCAAGGCTTCTTCCAAGTGAGGAGAAATTCTGATGACTGGTAATTGAATTAGCCCATGCAAACGGAACTTAGGCTAAAATACAGTTTTTCTTTGGAAATTAAAAGAGCTTGATATTTAAGGTTTTTTTACACATGTGTGCTGTACATAGGTACAGCATAATCATAGGACTGTATGCGTTTTATTGTGGAGTTTGTAGTGCCGTGATCTGGTTGATTTGATGATATTTTCGTCATTTAACCTTTCTGATTTTACAAATATTCTATAAACTATCAAATCTATTAACAGCCATTCGTATTATACTTGTTTATTATTATAACCATTATTTCATAGGTGGATTTACGCGGGAGAATTGAATAAGTAAATTATTGAATTAACTCCACCGATAAGTAAGACATCTGTTATATATTTATAAAATAAGTCTAGTCAAATACAGTTAATGGGACTAAAATATGTTACTACAATAAAGAAAATATTTCCTTAAATACGGTTTATTAACGTAAAACACAATCACACAACACTATATAAGAAGGCGCTTCCAGAAAATTAAAATAACAAGATATGAGGACAAAATCGAAATATGGCCGTGTCCGCGGTAACCATAGGGATAATGGCGGGTGGCTGGGAAAAATCGAGAGAGTTGTGCTGTCATTGAAGAAATTGTTTGGTCCCGTGGTTGCCTAATTACATCTAATGAGCAAGAATAATGGAAATCTAGTAATTAAATTATCTAATGATCACAAAATGTTGTGGAATACGTGGAACGTCGATTGTTAAAAAGATAGTATTGAGACTTTAGTTTCGCTAAATTACATGTATAGAAGTGAACATTATAAGTGTGATATGCCTAACACAAAAGAAGAGAAGTAATATAAACAATGACATGGATAACAAATTAATTTTTAAAATGTTGTGTAGTTTCATAAACTGCAAATATCATTCCAAATTCAAACTATACAAAATATTCTCTTGAGAAAATAAAATTTTTAGTTTTTACAGTCTTCTTACTTTAATTTAGATAATAACGAATAGAAACTCGATTTTCGAATCAAAGAAATTGAATTCGCTCGCACTTGAATCGTTCGGGTATCGAATTTAATTCTATTTAGGTAAGTAAAAGACGACCTAGAAAAAAACGAAGACCAAAGCCAATGCCAAGACCAAGGCCAAAGCCAAGACTAAGGCCAAAAGTAAGACCAATACTAAGACCAAGGTCAATACCAAGACCAATACCAATACCAAGACCAATGCCAAGACCAATACCAAGAGACTAAGAAGAGTAAACAGGATTTCGAAATCAAATATGATATGAAATTATCAAATAGGACAAGTTTTGGTAGTCCAATCAATATTGAAATCTATAGAACAACGAGGGTAGGGGTATTTGCGGATGAATCACAACAGACAACTAAAAAAGAATTTTAGAAGCTAAAATACACATAAGGTGAAGATGAAGTAGGTCAAGGAAAACATGGGAAGATACAATAAGTAAGTTAATTAAAAATAAAGGGAGAGCATGGCGAAAGGTTAATAGCAAAACATAAAACACGGTGGTGTAAACAATTAAGAAACTTTGTAAGTTATAATCTATCATCCGACACCGCAATCTATTACCAAACGAACAAACAAAATATTTTAAACTTTTATCCATGTCAATGTTTATAGTACTTTTTTTTTCTTTTTATTGTGTTCATGGTAATAGCGCCGTTTCATACCATTATTACCAGAGTCCCCAATATTATTTGTATGTACTTATAAATAATGTTGTTTAATATTAGAAAGTATTTTTCCGTATAACAATTTACCAAAATTGTCGATTAAGTACGATGACTTATCGATCTGTCCACTCTATTTCGCATATTTATTAATGTCAAATTTTTTCGTGGCGCCACTTCTAGGTATTGTAACAAATAGTTTTGTGTTTACTCATGACAGTATAGCGTGCTCACATGAACCGCTCGCTCGTGTGTGTGAGTGCAAAATATGAACCGTGTGACATTTATGTGTTTCGTCTTCTTACTCCCCTATTCTTCTTTATATTGTACTGTAATCTATATCACTTGCTAAATACTGTTCTATACTTCTCCTGTCTTCCAACACATACGGGGTGTGTACGATCTTATGATTTTATTTTCAAGGGGTGATTAAACATGTTAAAATAAGATCATTAGCGTAAAAATATCTTAACAAAGTTGCATAATAAGAGAGATATGCATACTAATTAAAACATTTTTTTATTCATGGAATTCACTTCACACTAGTTGTTCAAAGTTATCGTCGTGTTGTTGAACGCAAAATCTCGCTCGACGTATCCATGAATTGGCATAATTTACTAGGCCTTACTTGGGAAGATGATGTCATCCGCCGGGTCGTTACTAGGCCTTGGTCTTGCCCTCGAATTGTCGCCGCAGCTGCTTCAAAGCGATTACGAAGATCATCTAAATTAATTATGTCGTTGGTGAATATCATGGTCTTCATAACGCCCCATAAGTAGAAATCAAGGGGATTAAGATCGGGTGACCGAGGAGGCCGTGGCATAGACTACTTCAACCAATCCACTTATTTTCAAACACATTATCTAAATGTTGGCGAACTAAACGATTAAAATGCAGCGGTGTGCCAGCTTGAAGAAACCACATTTGTCGACGTACATTCAAAGAAACTTCTTCCAATAGTTCAATCAAATGATTATGCAAAAACAAGAGATAATCATATCCGTTCATTCGATTTGGCAACACAAATGGGCCAATAAGTTGTCCATTGACCAGTCCGGCCGAAACATCTATCAAAAATTTATCCTGGAAATAATTACGACGAACAGCATGTGGATTTTCCACAGCCCAAATATGAGTATTACTACAGTTATTTATGCCGTTACGTGTAAACGTTACTTCATCAGTCGCCAATACAATGGAAGAAAAGTTTGGAATTTCTACATGTTTTTGTAGAAACCATCGGCAAAACTGTAAACGTAAAGGATGATCTACAAGTTGTAAAGCCTGTAGTTTTTGTACATCGAAAGAATACATTGATTCTCGCGCAGTGTTCGCCAGACAATTCGATTTGATACATTTACTTGACGAGATATTTTTCGAGTTCTACTAGAAGGATCTTCTTCGACAAGATTTAAGCCTTCTTCTTCGGCATCCAAAATGCGTGGGTGTCGGCCAGGACCACCATCTCGACCTTGACGAGTTCGGAGTAGGTACACCAGTTTCTCGTGCACTGATTGCTAGAGTTCTGAATTTTTGTGGAATACATGTTGGCCTGTTAGGAAACCGCTCAGCGTACAATCGACTTACAGCAGCAGAATGCTGGCGTACTTCATCATAAGTTAACATGTCAATGTATTCACTGTTGGTGCAATGGACCATTTTTACTTTTCTTATTAGGATTTATTCGGAAAAATTTACGTGAAATCAGCAATGCAGTGACAACTGATGAAACAGCTTGACAGATGGGAAAAGTTACAGGCATCAGCTTACTTAGTGAAAAATTCACTAATAACCTATGGTTTACATTTACTTTGCACAAGTTGATCCATCGTTTTAGCCTTAAAAGCATTCTTAATGGTGGTTAATCACCACCACTTAAAAATGAAATTAAAGAACTAATTTTTTTTCCCTTAATATCTCCCTTATTTTGTTGTTGTGTTTTGTAATTTTGTTAAGATATTTTTACGTTAATGACCTTATTTTAAGATGTTTAACCACCCCTTGAAAATAAAATTACAAAACCGTAAACAACCTGTATATTTTATACAAATATTTGATTAATAAAATTAAAAAAATATGTTAATCAATTTGACATTCACGCGTTAAATTCCAGGATTAGTAATACAAACTTAGGCATTCGCAGAGATTATGCTCGACGTTATATATTTTGATATCAACTTAATCTATAAATTCATTAAAATACAATAAATATGGGAAATGTCTGCTTGCATTCCCAAAATAAACTTATTTTAAGATTCTTTATAAAATTCAACCGTTGAAATAAATTATCAATCAATTTCCCTATATAAAAATATAATTTTAATGGATATTTGCTATCTATGTGTATCTATTATTAAAAATTACACCGAAGATCATGGCGTCATTATCTCAGCGTATCGGGGAATTTGGTGTCACTTACGTATCGGCTGCTCCAAATCCTAATTACATACACTGAGATAATAATAACCATTCCTGTGTCAGTGGTTTCCTAGGTAAGTCATCACAATTTTCTTGTACGTGTATATACATTTTTTAAATTATTATACTGTTACAAGACCATATCTTGTTTGTGTTCTACGCTTTCGTTCCTATTTTTTATTTGTACAGGCAATACCCTGTTTCGAGGACAAAATATAATATAATTTTAAAGCTCGTACATAAACATTGATTATCTAGAAACAATTTTGAGCCTCTAGCTTTGAATTCATAAACTCGCGCAATGTTACCTAATTATCAACAATATGTTGTTTAAAATTTTGAACATTAAAACAATTAACACAACATAAATTTATTTAATTTATTTTCTTTATTTTATTATTTTGATCTTTAATTTTCTTGGCCCTTTTCAAATATTGAATCTATATTTTTGCATAAAGCGTGAAAAAAAAATTAATTAGCAAAGATTCACAGTAACAAAACGGAGACATCATTATAGTACTACCATTTATATAAGGAAACAGATAACATAAGTTAACAAGGTTATGGGATTAGGCTTTCATAAAAGCTTAATTTGAGTTATGTAATACAATCTCACAAATTATCCACCCGTCAGGTTAATTGAACAAATCAAAAATACATATAGCTGCAAGTGACTAGAAGGGTAATTCAATATTAATTTTGTTCGTGTATTCGTTCACCCTTACCTGGAATTCCTTTCGGTTAGTGAAGCTCCTACTCAATGTTTCCGTCACTTTGCCCATTATCGTATCTTTCTCGTTAATTACTTTGCTTTCAGTTTCGTACCTGGGCTCGGGTAGATCCCCGGTAAACCTTAGAATCGTTATCCACAACGCCTGAGCAGCAATAACATCGTCTGGAGTCGGAAGCTCCAAAAGAGATTCTTTCAGAGGCTTCTTAGAGTAAAACGGATTTGCACTCTTGTGGAAATAAATTGCTGCGAACTTCTCGAACTTGTAGGCAGATAAATCTTCCCGTCCTTCTTCATTTTGATCTTTTTGAGCTTGTTTGTTCAATTGATTCTAATGGAAAAAAATAGACCACAGCATATAAACATTGAATCATAGTGCAAATAGCAGAAATTATGCAGAGATATGTTGGAGTAATTAAAAAAAATATATTAGTAACAATTATTTATGGTAAGTATATCCTATATGAATTATTAATTAATATATTTATAAGAAATCGCAACAATATTTCTTTGGTTTTTATTTCGTAGCGACTGTGAATTAATTTACAAAGTAAAAATAAATAGTAAATAAATTGCATATTCTTGTTTTATTAATTTGCGCAAATGAGTCATTCACACAACAATGTTCATTATCTCACGTAGCGTTAAAGCTATCGAAAACAATACATGATATATGAAGATTATTATCTGTGATAAGTAAACTGCATGTAGTATAATTATTACTCACGTATACAAAATGTTTCATAAGGAAGTGTTGGTTGCTTATTACAGCTTACAGTCATACGATTATCATTTCGTTAGAATGCAAAGTTTATTCAATATTGTTTCTAGAATTAAATTAAACACTTTTGTTGAATAATGGGATTCGAAAAATGTCTTCAATATGTCGTTTTTTATTTAATTCTATTGTATAGAGTATATACATCATATGCACTTTATTCAACTAAATAAATCAAACAAGGAAATATGCATATACAGATGTCCGCGAAAAAACCAAACATCCTGAATATTTTTCTGCTTTTATACAAAATCGATCAGACAAGTCAACTTTTGATGGAATGGGGACAAAATTTGGAGAACAAATAATTTCATCTACAACCCCTAGCCGCATAAATTTGTAGAATGATTAAGTGATACCTCACTTAAAAGCCTATGTAATTTTCAATACGACGATGTGTAACTTCAAGGTAGCTTCAAGGTACAAAATAGAAACGTCATAATACAATAAATGCTTCAGAATTAATACCCTTGATGGCAGATTTTGTTGAAAATGGTTGGCCCGTTAAAAAAAGTATCACAAACATTGAGGGGGATAGTATGGGCCAAATATGCAGAGAAGTCTTAATTAACATGAGACACAAATGGACAGTTTCGAAGATACTTTGTAGCATTTGTGCGTTCCTTCGTTTATCTCTTTTCTCCCAAAGAAGATAGATCAAAATCCGGAAACGAGTGTGCGGAAAATATTCGCCGAGGTAGGAATTAGTGCTCCTTCACGACCAGCAGCTTCATCCGTACCATGAATAACAAGTGCAGGCCCTAAATCTACCTAATCATCATGCACGTTTAGTTTTTGCAGCTCTTTCAATGATGCTGAGTACCCCAATTTTTTGCCAATACTTTTTTTACTGAAGAGGACGGGTTAACACGAAATGAAGTTTTTAATATCCCCAATAGACAATGGGCCGACAGAACTCCCCGTGCTATTATGGAATCCAGGTACGTTTTTCATTGAACATTTGGTTCAATGGTTGTGTTACCAAACCAATTAACAGCAACTACTTATCTAAACCTTTTACAAAACACATTGGGTTAATCTCTTAGACGACATTCCTTTGAACCAAAGGCAACAAATGTGGTTCCAGCAGCAAGCTGCAGCAAGAATTCGAAGGTCCTTGCAGCAGAGATGTCGTGACTACCGTAAAATAGAGGGAGGGCACTTTGAACATCTCATTTGGCTTTGTGCTTTTGTTGTTTGTTCATAAGTTACATTGTTTCTTTCTACATAATAAAAAAGTGGTGTAAACGTAAAGTATTTCTTATCTCTGAAACCGTCCACTTGCGGATCTGTGTTCATTAAGACATTTCTGCATATTTTGTCGCCCCTGACACATGTTCTAATACTCTCCAGATTATCAAAATGTACAAAACTTATAGCAAAATTTGCTATGATTAAACATTAGCGTCTTATAACGAAACGAAAATAAAAAGATTGATCAGATAGCCACGAATTGATGGGGAAATGGAAAGAGAATAAATTTTTTGTGCAGCAGGTATGTTTAATTTAAGTTTGCCAAAGGAAATTGAATGATGTGCGAATCTATGGTGTAAAAAGAGGTGTTAAGAGGTCACGCCTATGCGAAATTTTAAAAAAATTCGATTTTTGGTTTTTGATGGATCCTTAAAGTATAACATTTCAAAAATATTCCCTGAAAATTTCAGATTGATTCGTTCAAAATTGAGAAAGTTATACAGTTTGCAAATTGAACGTTTACAAGAATGACCGTCTGATCGGGAGAAGAAACCCGCAGATCTTTAGAGTATTGCACGGGCTAGCCATGGAAGAGTCCTTGAGTGATACTTTGTCTCGTTTCTTCTTCTGTTTCTCGCATGAAATGAGCAAGGTAGGACCTGCAGATCGCGCGTGTTTTGTTAGAACAATGTATTTCTTTCTGGAGTGTATAATAGGGCCACTATGGATCACTTCTACGCGCGATTCCGAACTGTTCAGAACGTTATCCTTTACGGATTTCTTCGACATTCAAACTTCTGTTTTTTTCCAATAAATGGATCGCTGTATATGCTCTAGAGAGCTACGGAGATCGGGGAGTGTCCGGAAGTCGCGATAGAAAAAGCAGAAACAAATTTTCAATCCGAAAACTGCGGTGCAAGAAAGTGAAAGTTTGAGAACTTCGGCAAAAAAATGAAGCGTCAAGCAGAATTGATTGTACTCGAGGACAGCTCAACAGAGTATAGAATACTCGATTTTATTACAGTTTTCGCCACTATTTCCACTTTCGTGAAGTGTAGTGGCCAAGTAAAATTTCAAACCGCTATAACGCGCGGACTTGGTTGCGGACACAGTTGCGTTACAACCATATCCAACATGATTTTAAGAAAAGCTGTCGACGACGAAATTGAAGAGACCATCAACGAAAATAACGCTGTGAGATCAACGAATTTAACTGTTTCTAGATGGAACATTTAGAAAACGAAGTTTCATTTTGTTTGGAGTTTCCTCAATAATCGGATACCACCGATCTTGTTGTCAAAAGCTTATTCTGCAAGATGTATGAGCATTGGGAAACGAAAAAAGACACCTCCGAATACGAAGAGTGGTACGAATCGCATAAATCCATGTGTACAACGAATCACCAAGGATCCTCAGGTAAGATAGAGGTGGGTGGCATCGGCATAAGATACGTTAATTATATCGGCGATGGCGATGGAAAGACATACGCCGGTATTTTGAAGGCTTCTCTTTATGACAATGTAACTATCACTAAGAAAGAGTGCATCGGTCATGTCCAAAAACGAATGGGACATCAGCTGCGAGAATGCGTGAAGAAAAATAAAGGAATCGGCGGCAGGAACAAATTGAGAGGGAAAATAATCGACAAATTGACCGTCTATTGTGGTTTAGCCGTACGTCGAAACCATAATTCAGTCGACGAAATGAAGAAGGCAATATGGGCAACCTTCCTCCATTATAGTTCAACTGCCGAAGATCCGAATCACGATAAGTGCCCTACCGGAGTTGAGTCTTGGTGCTCTTGGCAACGCGCTTCGGCGAACGGAGAGCTTGATTCGTATGAGCAAGAGTATAAAGCTCTACCTCCGATAGTATTGGAATCAATCAAGCCAATATACAAAGACCTCAGTGATGTGAAATTATTGGAAAGATGCAGAGGTGGTTTCAACCAAAATAATAACGAGAGTTACAGCCAGCTCATCTGGAAAATAAGTTCGAAAATTATTGCCAGTGGATCGATCTCGGTTGAAATAGCTGCCCATGTTGCTGCTTCTCAATTCAACGAAGGGCTCATTTCGTTATTGAGGATACTGCAAGCGATGGGGGTACACTGCGGTCGTAACGTTCACGATTATGTGAGAGAAGAAGACGAGATGCGCCTACAAACGGGCGAGCGGCGTGCTCAATATAACACACGGGAAGGGAGAATGCTTCGTAGACAGCAGCAAATTGGGATTTTGGAAGCTGCTGCCGCTGCAGAGGGGTTATTATATGGACCTGGCAGCGATAATTCTACGTGGGTACCTCAAATTACATTTCGTCCACCTGTAAACCCAACCTGAAACTTCTAATGCGTTTTCCGCGAAATGACTTTATATCTCGAGAACCCCTGAACCGATCAACTTCAAATTTTACAAGCTTCATCCGCACATCAAAATCTAGTACTTGAACGAAGGAATTTCCTTCCTTTTTAAATCAACAAAAAAGGAGTATTTTTTTTCCTGAAAACGTCATTTCTACCTCAAAATACCGCCATTCTTCCAAAATTAAATATTACATCAAATCCTTCGTCCAAGTACTAGAAAATGTACTACTCGAACTGAAGGCGTTTGGTTTTTAATTCCAGGTGATCTTCTCCCCGAGCAGCAGTGGTCAAATCAAATCGAAATACTTGTCTAGTAAAGCAAAACTATTTTAAGGACAACAATGCTATAGAGTGGACACTAAATAAAAGACAAAAAAAACTTATAATATGATGGGAAAGCAAAATGATAAAAAAAATTCTGGGAGGAAAGAAAACTGAGGAATGTTATAGGAGAAGAACAAATGAAGAAGTATATGAACCATACAATTAACCCAAAATAGATGCAATTATAATTTCGAAGAGATTGCACTGTCTGGGACACTTGGAAAGAACGGCAAATGATAAAGTAGTAAAGCAAATAGCGTGGTTGGAACCCGACCCCAAGAAAAAAACACGAATGCTGAAGAAGGGATGGTGAGAGACAGCCCTAGAAAATTTGAGAGAGAAAAGCATCGAAAATTGGCAGATCTAAGCTAAAAACAGAAAAGAACGGAAAGGAATCACACAGCTCTGGGCCTAGACGGCTTGTTTAACGCTTACATGCACGAAGTAATTGTTGGAAAAAGGTTAACAAGCGAGCATCACAGTTCTCACATCTAAATCTTCACATTCAGGGTTATTCAAAATAACGTCTAGCATCTTATACCAATGTGCAAAAACATTTGATAAATGATGAGTAACGGTGGAATCAAAATAAGAGCATATTACCGCAGATGTGTACCAAAACTTGGCAAGTATACTTTGCCAAGTATACTTCGCAAGGATGCATATTTAGATAATTTATTAAACTCTAAATATAGCGTCGCTTTTATTTCTTCTCTTTCAATAAATAACACGATAATAACAAAAACGCAAATTGCTTATGCAGGCTTGAAAATGTGGCTGACGAGTAAAAATAAACAACAGTAATTAAATGTCAGTTTGTATATCACTTGAAGTAATAGCTTAGTGATTAGCCAATCGTTTATTATAAGTTTTAGTAAATTATACGTTTAAAATTGGCCTTTACAAATGCCGAAAAAGCAGATATGTTACGCTCCTATTATTCATCAAACTATAACTGCCGACAAACAGCAAAATTATTGGCCAATCAGTACCCTCATCGAGAGCATTATGATGCTTTTTCAAATTTGCACGATTCATTAGTGCGTTATGGAAGTTTTAAAAAATATAGAACGTAAGAAACAGGAACAGAAATCAGAATGACGCAGAACAAAATGATGGAATAAACATTTTGACGTATTTTGGGGCAATTATTCTATCGTTTGTTTTTTTTTGTTCAATAAATTCATAGCTTACTTATATAATTTGTGTTTTTGTTATTATGGTGTTATTTATTAAAAAAGAAGAAATAAAGGCGACATTGTTTTCTGAATTTAATAACCTATCTAAATGTGCAGAAAAATACGTCCAATTTAAAAAATCCAAACTCTGATTTCTTCCTCTTTTGTTTTTTGAAAGTACAGCAATCTATCTTACCTGATTGGAAAGAGCATAAAATATTGTAGCAAATTTGTTTTTGACTTTCTTAAATTCTTTGATTCTCACGGAAGTAATGAGTGCACAGTGAAAAATCAACCAACCTGTATACACCCTTAGTAACGTATGTATATTGTAATTTCGAAATATTAAACGTATTCGTATTCAAACAAATGCTTAAGTCAAGAAACATGTACTTATACAGTAAGGCCAGAAACATAAAAGTTAAAAGTAAGGAAAACACTTAAATACATTGTAATAAAGTATCACAGATGAAGCGATCTACAGTGCCTATATTCCGGCTTTGTAATAATTTTATTTTATATATTTTTTAATTTTTTAATAAAATTAAGTGAGGCATTTTTCGTATATGTAATAAAGTTCACTAAATTTAGCAGTTACACCAACTCTGACTGATACCTTATCACTCTTTTGCTTATTACAAATTTGATAAAATACCATAAAATGACGAGTAATGCCAAAAATATTCACTGTAAACATGTAGTATGCAAAACAGGATTAGAATTTTTAAAAAATAAGTGATAATGTACAGGATACACTCTTTGGAAAAGAGTATTATCAACAATAAGAAATGTAGGCAGTTAAAAAGCCGGTGTTCTTTGTCAAGATATTAATCGACATTTACTAGAAACCAAATACTTTCGGCTTAAACACTTATAAGATAAAGATCTGATATAGATCGGCGAACAATCAACTAATTATACAATTGTAATTGAGCTGTCTGCATTTAAAAAACAAGACAGATAGCTCCTTTTGCCATTTAACTACCGAATTGTAAGATGTGTATGAGAAGTACCTGCAAATGATGTGAGAATATCCAGGTATTTTCCTTGTGACACCTATTTATGAATATACTACATATAAATGTCTTTAAATAATTTTATAACGCGGAATTTTAGGGAATTTCTATTTTTTTTTTGTAACTGCAACAATACCATATATAGGACACATATAAATCAATTTATATCTTTTATGTTTTTCAAAATCGTCCCTCCATAATGCTTTACAATACGACTAGGTTAACTTAACAGAAGCAAATGAATTTTAAAGGTAAGTTGACGAATGTCTTAGAACATAACATGGAAGTTGGATATGAAAAATAATGTGCGAAAAATAGCCTTATAAGGGTAAATGAATGCAGAGAGGAGGCCATTGAGTGACTGTTATTTTGTTATAACATGAGGAATATTAAATTGAATATAGGAATGTATTTGATAATCAAAAAGAAATGTAAGAAGGCCCTTACATTAGTACCCTAGTCACAATTTAAAAGGAATAGAAACTAATATAAAAATAGACTTCCAGTATTTGGAACAATGGTGTTACAATAATATCTTCTTACGATAAATGAAACAAAAACTATATGATATGTAAATATATGATATTTACATAGAAGATGTGTGTGAAACACAAATAAATTTAAAAAATGGAAAATTAAATGAAGTGAAGGAAATCACTTATCTGGGTCTAAAAATAACTTGAAACTGGATACATATATACAATCACATTGATGGGTCATCCGCCGTACAGCTCTGATTTGGCACACAATGACTTTTTTTTTCTATTCGCACATCAAACAAAAATTACGTTGTCAACGTTTTTCAACAGCTGAAGAAGCGCTTAATGCTTTCAAAATGCAGATTTTGGAGGTACCTCAATCGGAGTGGAAAAAGTGCTTCGAAAACTTGTTCAAGCGCATGCAAACGTGTATTGATGTTCATGGAGAATATTTTGAAAAACAATGAAGCCATTTACTATGATTAATTTTAGTTTCTATTCTCTATTCCCGAAATATAAAAGGCATCCCTCGTATAGGTTGTATAGGTAAGGTTTCACACATAAGAATCGAAAGATTGATTAAAATACTCCCAAACGGAAACAGCGTCAACAATTAATTTATATGACAGTGTACGCAAAGATTTAAAGAAATTAATCTATGTAACTCAAGAAAGCAAAATAAGAACCTCTATTAAAAACTTCAACGCAAATAACTACACCCACATTTTAAAAAAAATAGAATAAAAGAAAAAATGGCTCACTCCTATTGGCGCAAGATACATACATAGATGATCCTGCCACGAGGAGAGGGATGTAATATGAAATGGATTTATTTATTGATGTTACGGGATGCTTACAAATGGATGCTGTTGTAAGAATTCGACAGTTACTACTACTACTAATACGACAAGTTGAAAAAAGAAAATTATTAAAAAGTGAAAATAAAAAAAAAATATGTGACTAACACCGTGGAATTGGTGACATATCATGATATTTTAATTTCTAATACATATATAATAATATTCAAGGGAACAGGGGTCGCTAACAACAACAAAAGTGATTAGTGATACATAATAAAATAAAAATGACATTCTGATGAGCTAACTTAATGAAAAAACAAATGAATCGTTATGATTTATAGTCTTTAGTTGTGTTTTTTTTTCGAATTCAAAAATAAATACTGAGTAGTTTTTTTTAATCTAAGAATTAGAAAAAGAAACGACACTTTGACAAACATGATAAGTTTATATTTCCATCATAAATATTTCATAAAAGAATTACCTCTTCATAAATCAAATTAAGGAAATACTATTCATGTACTTAATGTTTATTGTCTTTATACATATGTGTACATCCAAACCTCTGTTCTTATTTGAATTAAAGTTTTTGAATTTAAGATATGTAGTATGTACATATATGACTGAATGTGGATAGCTGAATAGGCAACATTGATGCTGTATAACCTTGTTTGTAACTTATCACGCGGTATTATCTCAACTTATATTATGTTATTAAGCCGCTAATTGACTAAAGCTGTATAACCGTAATATTTTCCAAGTAATTAATTTTATTTTATCTTGGTTGTTAAAATTAAGAATAATGTCCATAAAATATATTGTGATGTGCAAAAATAAGATATTTCATAATTTGATAAAGTAATGAATTAAACAATTAAGAATTTTTTAATGTGTAACGTAATCGTGGTGTTCATGCAGCATTTAAAAAATATTAATCCTTTCACAGTACATGGTGGAGTTAAATTTTCATAAAGTTTCCGGTGCATTCTTTTGATAATTTCCAATCAGAACTTTTGCATAAATAAGCTGTATGTGTTATGTATAAAGAAATTATTTTATTAGCACAATGTGTTTAGAAAAGTACAAATAAATATTAAAATATAAAGAAATGCACACATATTCTAAATAACTTAATCACGCTTTTGTATAAATATATATACACATCTTCCATTAACGATACATAGTGAACAATTTATTTTCTATTCTTACCAGAAGCTCTTCACTTTCCTTAATATCAGCTGCCGTGGGATGTGTTTCGTTGTCTTTTAAGAAATCAAACAAATTATCCACCAATTCATTAGGCGGAGATTCATCTTGTTTGGATTTTTCCTTCACTATGTAACTGCGGTTCAATTCAGTCAGTCGTTTCTGCATATTAACCTCGGCAACATGCTTGTAATTTTTATTACCGGCCTTCTTCAGGTCGTTCTCTTCTATTTTCTTCAATTTAACGATATTATAAATTTGACCCATAGGTTTCTTCTGCCGAACAAGGTAGCCTTTAAGGAGTGGCTGCAATTTACGTACGGTAGCGCAATCTCTATTAAATGTATAAGTCAATTGTCTCGATACGATGCGCGCTTGCAGTCTCTTGAAGCCGTACCGCATTTTCAAGAAGCGACTTCTGTATCCTCTGGCGCGCCAATGCTTTTGCACAACAAGCGCAGATTCCTTCAATTTCTTATAACGCTTTCTACATAAATATCCTCGAATGTTGGTTTGAATAACTATAATATATTTGCTCAAAATTTTTGTTCTCTCCTCCTCCAAACGCTCATTGTCTGTATGTTTCAAGAATACTTTAGTATTACCCAGTTGATAATCCTCATTATTTTTAAATATCGCTTTACAAATCTTTTCCGCAGATTCTCTGGGATTGGCCTTATGTGCTGGCAAAATATTCGCTGCCAAATAGCGAAATCTGTTTACAAAATTAAAATAGTCGTGTCTAATTGGATAGCCTGCTTGTCTAATTTTAGCGGTTTCCATCATTCCGGAATATCTTAACTGACGACAACAAAGGGCCCTATCGAAATCCTGAAATTTAAGTAAGTAAAGGACCTATTGATTGATGATCAAAATGTTTCACTTACCAATGGTTTCTTATTTTCATTGGGTTTGATACATCTTACGAAAAATGGATGACAAAAATTCAATGTTTTCATTAGAACTTCTAAAGACGCTCTAAACTGTGATGACAATGTTTTCTTGCTCTTAATTTCGTCGTTGAAATCAGCTTCAAATATTTTCTTTAGATACTCGTTCGAACTTTGTCGGATCAACTGTTTTAAATCTTGACTAAACGAGTCGCGATTTTTCTCGAGAAAATCTAGAAAATATCACATTTGTATGGTACATTGAGCAAATAAAGATTTTCTGGTACCTGGCACGTGATAATGAACATTACCAGCAAAATGTTTTATTCCAAATAACGGTTCAAGGTTCGACTTGGACTGAAAATAATTGGATTTTTTACCGTGTGAATTATTCAACTTGGCTAACATTGTGAAATCAGTTCCTTTCGGAAATTTAGATTCCTCGTCGATCAACGACATTATATTCATAGATTTCATACCAATCATGTCTAAAATTTCCTGATTGTCAACAAATTGAATATGTTTCCAATTTATACCCTCCTTGGTATAATATTCTTGCTCGATCTTAAATATATGCTGTACAAAGAACTGTTGTAAATTTTCGTTAGCGTAATTAATGCATAATTGTTCAAAACTATTAATTTGGAAGTTTTCAAATCCGAAAATGTCTAAGACACCAATAGATGTTTTCCTAGTAACTTTCACTTGATATATGACAGAATTTAGTTTTTCCACAATTTCTATGAACATTTTTCCATAAATTCCTTTTACGAATGCATCTCTGGATTCGTAAGCCTGAACTTCCGATAAGTTGGTAACAACTTTTTCTCCGTGAACAAATATCGTCTTCTTAGTTAATGCTTCTGAAAGGTCAAATTTATTTGTGCCCAAAAATAAGGCTATCCTGTTCAGAGCGGCATTATCTGCTACTTCTGATGTTTCCATGTTTGCTACTATAACTTTTTTGAATTTCAAATTTCCAAAATGTAGTATACATGCCAATAATTGAAAAATGTCTAGGACCTCTTTCTCCGTAAAGTTTAATATCTTAAACGATTCTCTTATCTCTGCGAACTCGCTGACTTCATTACGTCCATCCAATTGCAAACATTTTCCCTTATTTAAGTAATTATATTTGCTAGCATCTGATAATTCCAATTGGCTCTTTTCTTCTTTTGTAAGACCTGCTATCATACTATAGAAAATATGGTAATTTCTTTCACCTTCGCTTTGAGAAACGATGCGACTTTTTTCTAAGAGGTATTGGTCTATCTTTGCCCCTTCAATTTGTCCATGTTTATTGAAGTTTATGTCGATGTATTTACCGAACCTCGAAGAGTTATCATTACGTACAGTTTTTGCGTTCCCGAATGCTTCTAATATTGGATTGGCTTCCAAGATTTGCTGCTCAATCCATGAATGTTTTCCACTAGTTGCAGCCAGGTACTGTAAAATTAGTTTAGTACTTTCTGTTTTACCAGCACCACTTTCACCACTGAAATGTATAATATACTTATTTTGATACTTCAAAAGAACAATATTTCTACACATGTGCTTTACTCGTATATCATGGTTGAATCTCTAAGTTAGTGTGACATTGAAAAAATAATATTAGCAAAACTAAACAAATATATTATTGATTAAAGAGCCAATTTTTAGGTAGGTAAACTTAATCAGATGTGGTTTATTTTTCTTAAAATTATAGACTAAGCTGTTCATTGTGTCTCTCCAGAATTAAATATATGTAATTAGATATATAAATAGATAGTTACATACAATAAAGTTGGAAATGACAATCTATTATAGCTATGTTTAAATTCCTTTTGAATGATATATATATAATTTCTCATTACAGATTGTCTTGATTACTCAAATATCAGAACAATTGCGTATCAAAATTGTGTAAGACAAATGGAAAAAATACATATATAGATAACTAAAGTTTAATCAATTACTCACCTAATAACAACGCACTGGTCCTTATTCGTTTCTTTCATGTCGTTATAAGCACAGTCACCTATTGCAAATATATGAGGCGGTAACTCTCCAAGCTTTACGTCTTTGTACTGCTTAATTACATTGTTAGTGTAAATCGGTAACACCTCGTAAGGATTGATTGCTACCAACATAGATCCTGTATAGGTCTAAAAGAAATCATATTATCAGTAACAATAATGGGCGCAAATACCCCTCAAAGATTATTACATACATATATTAATTTATTCATATATCTAATGTGAAGATTTCTTAGTATAGAGTATTCTTGTAAGTCTCCAAGATTAATCATATCTTCTACTTCCTTTATCGAGGAAATATGTATGTTCTTAAACACTTGCTCCTTTCCAATGTATATTTCGCTTCCCGTATCGCTTTTGACACGTATCCTCTTTGGCTCGATAGCCAGGATTTTTCCCCCAGACGGTACATCGAACTCACCTGAAGTAGCAGGGTGAATCCAGATGCAGTCACCCTATTAACAAAGAATATAATATATATAAAAGTAGGCAGTATAGTGCAATTTTCAAATTGCATCATACAATACACCAGTACGAATATACACGATATTTTACAAAGATGGGTCACAAACTTGAGAGGAGATGACGACATCTCTGCTGAAAGAACCTTCGAGCTTGAGGTCATTTACAGGCGTAGCTACATTAATGTTTTCAAATATCCCCAAAGATAGAAATCGAGGGTGTTCAAATTGTGTGGAGTCCCTTCCTGCCCATCTACGTCCAAAAGTTGCTCTTTAATGACAATAGAAAAAAAGTGCCGGTGTATCATCGTCCTGGAACCACATTTACTGCCTTTGGTTGGAAGGAATGTCATCTAAAAGATCAATGCGTTTTGCAGAAAGTTTAGGTAAGCAGCTCCTATTAATCGGTTTGGTAAAGCAACCGGACCTAAGAACCTGTTGCCTAAATACCCATCCAAATGTTCAATGAGATAGAACGTGCCTAGTGTCTGAATTCCAAAATAGCATGGGGAGTTTTATCGGTCCCACATGCGTATTGGGGAAATTATAAACTCCATTTCGTGCTAATCCGGCCTCGTCGGTAAAAAGAGTATTGGCAACAAAATTGGGGTCCTCGGCATCATTGTGTGGAGACCAGCGGCAAAGAAACAAACGTGCTTGATAATCAGGTGGATTTAGGCACCGCACTGGTTGTACATTGTACGGCTAAAGCTACTGCCCGTGGAGGTTTGTCCAAACAAGAGGAGCACTAATTCCTACCTCGGCTGATATTCTCCGCAAACTCGTCTCTGGAATCTGCGGTATCCGTGCTAAAATTGCTTCTTCTGCCTCATGAGTGAACGCCAAGGTATCTCTGAATCATGGAACTGTTTCCCAAATCAACTGGCTTCACGCAATCTTTGGTGCAATTTTACAAAACCATGAACTGAAGGCATCTATCGATTGAGATGAGCGTCACCATAAAGACGTAACGCTTCTCTGACATTCCCATTAACACGACCATACGTGGCGGCTAATTCAATGTTAAACCAAACAGGTAGAACGAGAATTCGTAAAATTGAGCACGAACCACTGAATTGTCAACTACGAAGTGTAGCATCGAAGGAAAAAAGAGGTAAGCGAAAAAATGTACAAGTGATATTAAAAAGAACAGACCTCCGTAAGACTTTTCTGCATAATTTTCGCCATATTATTCCCTCTCAAAGTTTGTGACAATTTTTTTAACAGGCTGTATGTATTATACTCATATCGATTTATAACGTTCTTATTGTGAATATACGAATATCGCATATTTTAAGAAAAATAAAAACAACGAAAATACCTGCAAACATTTATAACATTTATACAACCGTTATAATAAATTTCATACAACTTAATGAAACAGTAAAGCACAATAATAGCTAAAATACATTAAAATCAATTTCCTCTTGGAAAAACTTCTACTATTTCAAGCCATTGATTTCAACTTAATAACAGTTAATAAGAACAAGCAAAAAGAAAGGCGATATACCAATTGATTATTACGAGAACAACTCAACCCTGGGGACCTAAAGGAATTCTTTTTGCCAGATGTGCTTTGCTTTGATGCCGTTTGAAGTTTAAATCGGATTATTAATTATAACCATAGAAACTCTATGTGCCTAGTCTAAATTTTAGGTAAGAGATGAATAAATTGGATATAAAACTAATAACAACAATAGGTATCGAAATAATGTAATGTAATAAGCACCTATACAGTGAGCACGTAAAGGTTGGAATAAATTCATTTAATGATATTGATAATCATAATTTTTAATGTGAATTAAAGTAATATACATAAGTGAATTGAATACAACATTATCAGTGTTGATTTAGGTTAGCTAACAACACACAAAACCGTATCTAACGTGTTTTTTTCACCATATGTTAGCAAGCAATAAAAACTGCTTATCTATACTTGTTAAATGTAGTTATGTTAATTAGTATCTTGTTTTAGCAAAATATCAATACAGAACTAAACGATATAGAAATTTGACACTTGCTGGCTAAACTGTTTACCGCATTAATAATTATCAATATTTAAAAATTATGTGTATGAATAATTGCATTTGCAACAAAAAAATTACATAATACTACAAATATAGAATGATTAACTGGCAACATAAATATGTGTTTAAATATTTTCCATCTTAATCCTGATTAGGGAAAAATAAATTTATCAATCACAACTTTTTTAGCGATAAGTTATATTCAGCTGCATTTGAAGTGCATATCTATAAGTACAAGTGTATGTATGTAAATTTCATAATCTAATGCGAATGAAACAAGTATAAAATATTTGTCCTTACATATATACGCCGATGTACAAATATGTATACATTTTCAATAAATTATTTATCCAGATCTTTGATAAACGATAGTTGATAAATATGACTAGAGGTAGGTAGTCTGTAATCTTCCATACACCATTTTAATAATTTTAAGAAAGAAAGATAATACTATTTTATCAAATATTTTTAAAGTAGTAACTAATTCGTAATAAAAAATTTTACATGTATACCCATAAACTATTTGTTAATTAATTCACAAATTTAGGAACATTTACTCTTCAGTACTACATACATATATGTACTTCGATACCACAAAATGTAACATTTGAAAGATTCATGAAGAAGTGAATTAATAAAAAAATGTTAACAGGCCCCGCTTCTCGCTGCAAAATATCTTAGTTTAAATTGCATTGTATTGTCACGCAATATCTCCGGTATCGTCGTGACATCTAATGGCAACTATATAAAGCTCCTAGTTTGAATTGTAAATGCGCGCTCCGATTGGCTCCTTGAACTTAAAAACAACTCACGCACTCTGCTAGGCTCATTCTGTTTACAGGATTAGAGTTATTCCTATTTCCGGGAGTTCTTTTTCGCCTCAGATATTCCAGCCGTGTAAATAAACTAGTTTAGCTCAAGATCATCTATGGTTGAGTTAAAATTTTAGAGTGTGATTTGTAAATACAGTACATCGTTAAAGTTATTGAATTATTGTAAGAATTGTTGTGATGTACCTACATATTTGAGTTAAGAAATTAATCAAATAAAGTGAATTAACGCAACATGAAAGTGAGTGCCTTTATCGCACCCAAGTGCATCCCCGAAAGTTAAATTCGTGACAATATAATTAATGTGCATTCCTTAGATTTAGCTTCTAGAGAAAAAGAGCATGGGAGCCATTAAGAACATGCAATTAAGAAAACTAATTCCAATATTGTATAAATTTTTATATTCCCCTAAACTATTGCAAATAATCATTAACGGTTTGTAATCACACAAAGAATTACATTCAATTGCAATTATCACTATTAGCGGACGTGTTTCGACCAATTCCATCTCAAATCTCTCATACATTGTATCGGTTAGATAATAATAATAATTTGCTCTACAGGCCATGAAGGTCTAGGGTTAATAAGATACTAATATTAGGAACTTTCTAGAAGTGCTCTACTGACTACATTTCTCCATTTTCATCTATTCCCTCCCATCTCCTTTCAGTTCCCTATTTTAATTTTTTTAGATCTTCATCCACTTTATTCATCCATCTCTTTCTTGGTCTCCTCTCTCTCCTTTTCCACATTGGTTTTCTGGTAAGGGCTAATTTTGGTAACCTTCCTCTGCTTAGTCTTTCTACATGCCTCAGCCTTCTTTCTTTGAGCTTTGGCAAACGCTACGATATTGGGACTTTCATATGCTTCTGCTACTTCTAGATTTGTGCGTTTTCTCCATCCTTCCTAGGTTCTTACTCCTCCATATATAGCACGCAGCATTTTTCTTCCCATCTTGTTAACTGCTCCTCTTTCACCTTATTCAGGACCCACGTCTCACAGGCATATGTGACGGTAGGCTCCATGACTGTTCGCTGTTCGCTCTTTTGTTTTCTTTGATACATATTTTGATTTCATGAGAACCTTCAGGCTTCCGTATTTCCGATTTCCTTTTGCAATTCGTGCCTGGATTTCGGTTAGCTCCAATACATATATATCAGTTTTAGACACAAGCAATTATCACCTAGTCGCGCTGATGAGACTTGGTAAGTCGGAACGCGTCGGCTAATAATGATAATTGCAATTGAATGTAATTCTTCGTGTAATTACAAACCTTTAATGAATATTAACATGTATTATTTAATACAATTTAGTGGGTGCTGTTGGCAAACTAAATATGTGAAATTAGATCGATATGTAGAAATAATTCGCTAAAACGGCAACAAACTTTCGTATAATTAATTTAATTCCATCTCAAATTTCTCATATATTGTATCGGTTAGATACAATTATTGCAAATAATTTAACAAATCGAAAAGTTATTTAAAAAAGATTTGTTGAAAATAATAATCCATATCCACATTTACAAAAATTAGTAATTACTCCTGTAAGATATAGACATTTGAAAAGAAAAAGAAAAACAATCTGCGTGTATTATTTTCAAAATCTATCAGGCTTAAAGATGCTATATTTAGTTTACACCATAAAATATCAATACCAAGATTAATTAATAAAGATTATAATGGAGTATTTATGGAGCCGACATACGTATTATGCAGTGAAGTGGTAACGTAAGGAATAAAATTCGTAAAATCTAAGAATTTTTTTTTCGTAAATGCTCGGACACGTATAGTAATTTTATACAATGGGCATATTTTCGTGTTAGATGCTACTTTACTCGACAATATTTGTTAAATTTACGACGTCATCGAAAATTATTTAAAACGGCCTATACCGTTTTTTCTTCTGTTTAAGTGTTCCATTCGCTATTCACTAGTCACAAAAAAGTAATAT
The DNA here is from genome assembly GCA_031763485.1 of Osmoderma eremita. Lineage (NCBI taxonomy): Eukaryota > Metazoa > Arthropoda > Insecta > Coleoptera > Scarabaeidae > Osmoderma > Osmoderma eremita. The sequence continues at coordinate 1,349 of JARFOC010001090.1, read as the reverse complement.
CTTAAATTAGAAAGTTATTGAAAAAAACCGGAAAACCCAACTGATATTTAGTTGGCCATGGTGTGTAAAAATCACCGAGCAGTCATTGAAACAATTAATTAAAAAGCAAAGTTTACCAGATGGACCTAACGCCATACATGCACTGGAGGAGCGAATTCGACAGGAAGTTCGATTAATTGCATTCGATGTTAGAAAAGAATTCATGGTTAAATATAAAAAGAAATCCTAACAAAATGGGGACACCAGAGATACCTACAGCAACCTTAGGTAAGAAAATTACGAGCAAAACGTCACGACTAAACTAGTTCTTTAAACTTACCACTCCTAAGTTGTTTAAATTAGCCATTTTTACCGTGTACAAATCACCAAACAACAAAATACATCTTCCCTAAAAAATACATCACACAGACATTGTTCACTTCGTAAAATATTTAGTACATATCAGAAAATTATCTGTTGTTATCTAATATCGATAGCTACAACACATTCTATATGCAATAGTTCGTTTTTATCTTAATTGGGCTACGCTTTCAAATTATGTGATGAGTTTTCATTTAATTTTCTCATATCTTTGATAAGACACCTTTTCTATAATTTTGTCAAAGGCGCTGATTTCAGATATACAAATTACTCATGATTTTTGATAACGTTTGTGTAGCGTGATTGTTATCTAACAATAAGTTATTAACTTCAAATGAAAAGAATACATTTTCGGAATCTTCTACATATATTTCTAGTTAAAAAAATCTGATAGTGTTAATAAACGCCATTCCCTCTCGCATGACGCTATCCCCCAAATGTACATACATTCACTCTAAAAAAACTATGTGAATGGGAACATCCTTTAAATAGCATTATTACTATTATCCGACGGTTTTAGGTGTTTTCCTTGCCATACGCCACTCTACTTAAGCCATCTAATGTTATTATTATTACATAGACACACACATCTCTCCTTAGACGCGGCATTATATAGGGAACTTCATGGGAGCTATTATTACGTTCTCGACCTAAAACCGCCGGATAATAGTTATGACTTAAGTACACTTGATTGGACGTGAAATTCTCATCCCACCTAAGATAGAAGCCTGAAGTTTTTAACCTTTGCACCTCAGGTTAGAAAAACGGCTGCAGATACATCGCGCAAAAATAACATAGATTTTTTTTATCTCTGAATTTTTATATATTTATTCACCACTCAACCTCTATGAAGGCCGCCAGTGTTACCAACCTATCGCTCTTGTTATTCCCTTAAAATATTGAAAAAATTCCCTGTTCTTAGTAAACTGCCATGCCTCGTACTATAAGGGTGGCAGTTAGAATTTTGTTCAAGAGTAACATAATTTATG
>JARFOC010001089.1:0-50152 GCA_031763485.1 Osmoderma eremita | reverse complement strand
GCTTACATAAACTTTGCAAAACACACCTTTAATTTACCATTTATAAAATATCCCATTCATTTTAATTCAAATTCCTGCTAACATAAACATTACGCAGTGTGTTAAACAATCCATTCTCGAAGTTTCTATCAAGATCTAGAAGAATAGTTCGATGTGGCTGTTGTCGTTCTGGATACAGTTGTCAATATCTTGTACTATCTATTGTTGTATTTCGGTTCGATAAATAAAAACTACTTGACATATTTCGTTTCTTTTCGTTGGTGTACGACATTTTTCTATTACTTATGAACGATAATTGAAACGTTTGACAGTTTTAAATTTCATAGCTACCTTATTTAATATTAAAAGGTGTTCTTAGTCAATAAAACCATAATGACAAAAAGTTTTGATAACATGTTATACATGGTTGAAATCAGAAAAAAACTGTTTTTGACGGTGTCAAAATCCAATATGGCAGAAATAAGAAAGTTGATGATGGCCAGAAGGAATCGAAGCGTCATATAAAAATTTTGAGTACACCATTAGATAGAAGATCAAAGGTGACCTAGATAATGTGTTTTTAGTTTTTCTCTGCAAGGCCGAATAAAAGTGCTAGAGGTAAAAGAAGAAAATGAGTTTTTTTGTTTAAAAAAAAATCTCGAAGGGCATTTGTCACAGGCTTATTTTTTCTTTGGATTCATAACAAATACAAAATTTAGCAACTTTGCCAAATTTAAACTAACCCTCTATCTCCAATAATAAGCGAAAATGAATCAACCTGTATAGACCAAAGAAAGATTGTTTGAAAAATTGCTTTTTGATGCTTTATTTCTCGACAATTCGCTAAGTAGTGTTGAGTAGCAGTAAATACTAGTTATCCGACATTATTTTGAATTCTCCTGTATCCGACGATTTCCAAAATTTTACTTTTAATTTTTCATTAATATATCCTAATAAAGGATTGAGGCTGTATGTATAGCCCTTTCCATACGCGATTTAGGTATGATGTACTTCTAACAACATTCCGTAAAAACACAATTGCACTATCGACACACAAATAACCGCATAACTGTCGTAAAACAATTTTGGCCCCGATTCAAGAGTTTCCAACCAGCCCGTCCTATTCCTATATTTATCCTATTCCGCTCTCGTAAAAAAAGAACAGGTTTCATTCAGGGGTATAGCGATCGGGTTGAACGAGTCACTACTTTACAAAAACAGCTGATGCACTCCATTTTGGTTTGCGCCAGTCACTGGACGTACGTATATTTAGACTCGCGTTTCCGGTCTTGTTCTATTGTGGTGCGCACCTTCATAAGAACGTCATCAGAAGCGTAAGAGTTTATACTAAAATGTTCGCATTGACGTCAGTGGCGACGTTGGATATTTGCCCAACGCGATGTTGCCAAATCTAGATCACAAAACGTCAAATTTTCACGTAAGGGTAGTGTAAAATGTTTTAAGTGACGCATACCTAATATTATTAAACATGTGTTGTAATACGTAGAAGTGTTAATTATTACGAGAAATGAAGAAACAATTTGGGAGTATCGGAGTTTGAACATGTTTTTGTTATGACTGGAATAGATTCAGAAAAAAAAACAGTCTATAAATACAGCATTGGCTATTACTATTCACTAAGGAATTTGTGTCTGGTAATAGCAAAAAACATCATATATATGTATTTAAATTTCAACTATACAGTACGTTAGCGAAACCCATGGGCCAAACCCCATGATGGGATATACGTATTCGTAGACGATAAGGGAATCCTTATGTAGTATGGTGGTTTGTCCTTAATACTAACTACTTAATGTTAATTTGGTTGTTTGATACTATACAATGTTAGATTCACATATTAACGTGGTAAGAAAATGTTGGATCGTATAACATGTGGTTCCATAAGTATGGATGCGTTGCTCATAACACAATGCTGATTTTGTGAGGCAATATTTACAAAATATATTTCAAGGTAGGTTATTAATTTCCTGTAGGATTATTGGTCGACCTCCAAGATGACCTGATTTGCTTTCAAACGAATTTTTCTCTGGGGTTATGCTTCAATTTATGGTTTTCCAACTAACAGTTCAAGCAACATTCAAGAGCTAGGTAATATTAATTATAACGAGAGTATTAACCCTCAAACAATTTTCGGCATTATACGTTTACTAAAATAAGCAAACATTTTGTTTTTCTTATAGGCATGCTTTTGGTAGCACCTCACATGCGGTATATGTACATAACATAAATTTTATGCCACACAGTTTATATAATTTATAATCATCTGTGGTTTTTCCACACCTACACGAAATTTATTTGCAGAAGAATCTATAATTCTTTTCCACCCATATTGCTTAGATAAATACAACACAGTACGTATGGCATTAAGTCCTCGTTGACCTTTGAGTTTACAATATAACTTAACAATAAGCCGCTCCATACGGAACAACGATTGGTACATACAATTAATTAACGATACATATTATAGGTATTATAAAGATATACCAGAAAAGTCGAGCTTGTTAATAGAATATGTATTTATAACAGTGACTTACGTAATGTCCCCCTCAGTATTATACATTAATCTATTTATAACGGGGAACAGGCGTGTGTTTATTATCGTATACTGAATCTGGTTCGGTCCTGGTACATATTAAATAAACTGCACGGCCTGTAATATATCTACAAAAATACTTTTTATCTCTCGGCTAATTTCGAATGAATGGGGTCTCTGGTGTTATGTTTCTTTATTGAATTTATTTATATATATTAGATCGAAAAAAATAAGCAGGCGAAGGTCACATACATAAACCATTGTATGGGTTTTTATGTTGGTATCTGGTTTTTATCGGTTTGCGGCGAGCACAGGAAGTTTCAAAATAATTTAATTAAAAGTTTAAAGTGGGAGAGATTACCCACACTAGTTAAAGTTTAAAATTAATTATAATTAATGTGTGTAATTTCTGTAATTGATTGTTAATTTATAATTTGGTATGTTTGATAATGAATATGATTTATCCCATTTATGGGAAACCCCCAAAATCATAATGAATTTAGAAGAATAAAAACTAGTTTTGGATTGTGGTATAGATTATAAACACTGGCGATCAACAAAAATGTACAATGTTATAAGTTTGTAAGCTTTCAATGAATGCTTTTATATTTGCTCTTTAACAATACTACCAGGCGATTAATTAAGCTTTGTTTGCGTTGAATATAACGTGTTTTAGTGCATGTAGCGTGCAAGTTGTGTTTGTTAATCTCAAAGATAAGTATTTAGGGCAGTGTAATAATTATTTCATTGGGAAGGTGCCGAATTATCAACACAAAAACATTAATTAGTTATTATTACTATCGTTATTTATTTTATTTTTTATTCATCATAACTTTAAATGTCGACGCCTAGGGTACTAATTTCTACAAAAAATTTCTCAAAAATAGGTAGAGGAATCCTCGTTAACCACATTCAGATTAAATTCCGTATGTGATACTAAAACGATGTCGTTTTGTATCAAAACTAAGTTGCAATACAATTGTTTTGAGATGGATAGTAAAGGAATAAAAATGAGGAAAAAGCGCATTGACGCACCTCTAACTGTTCTCAAGTTATAAACGAAAAACATTTCGCGGCCGCAATTTTTTAATTTGACCACCTGAACCCGGTCGGAGACGGTCAAAATTTGTAGCGTTCCCTAAAATGCAACTCAGCTTCCCGACGTCGAAAATCTAGTGTATTATGTACCAAAAGATGTGGTAGATTACAGTGAAACATACCGCATTGACGTATCTATAACTGTTCTCGTGTTATAAGCGAAAAACTTTTCCGGAGTGCAACTTTCGATTTTGACCGTCTCGAACCAGTCGGAGACGGTCAAAATTTCTAGCGCCCCCTAAAATGCCACTCAGCTTCGCGACGTCGAAATTGTAGTGTATTATATATAATGTTAAAGAGATTGTAACTACTTCAAGAGATATTGAACATGCAAACAACTTATAAGAGAGACCTTTTATACATATTTGGGCAATGCAGTTAAGCAATACAGCACAATATCATCAAAAATGTGCTAGCATAACGATCATGCAAACGCATCAAAAATATCACCCGAAGTAACTAATACATTGGTCCTTTCTATGAATGACAAGATAAGCAATAATAGCAATGGATGGCCTACTAAATATTAAGTTAAAATAATAAAAATTAATAAACGTTTTATTTGTTTATTTGCGTGTTGTGTTGAACTGGACGATTTTGACTGTGACCATCAATATTGTACTTTTTTGCAATGGATGCTCTTCTTTAGTATTATAGGAATAGAAAAAAAATATCTGTATTTTTATGTGACATAGGCTATTTTATAAAATGATATATTACACATTTTAATATGAAATTAATTAAGCCAGATTTTGCAACAAATTAACCTGCAACAGTAGGTGGATGATTTTCCCTGTGACTAATTGTATTCAGTCATGTGCATCTGATATTACTACTATTTTTTTTTCTAACACCCTAATATACACAGTGTCCTAGAATGAGTAGGTTACGTTTTTTTTTTATTATAAAATATAGAGATTTGTTTGAACTACCAAAGTTATGCAGTTTTTAGTGCTAATTCAGATTCCTCTGAGAAAAATTTTAAATTTGGATAGGGATAGAAATCCTATCTCAAAAAGACTGAAAATTGCTATTTTCCTAAATTTAAAATATCTTCGGATTTGTAGAAGATATGGAAAAAATGTTCATATGAAAGTTAATGGGTTTATTGTTAATTAAACCTTCCCTTAATTAAAGACTTATAACTGATGTCAAAATAAAATTCAAGATTACGGTTTAGAAGATATTTGTAGCAACTGCTTTATTTTAAATGGACGCCATATTGAATTTTTACACAGTTAAGTAGCTTATAAATATATTGATTTGACTGCTTCTTTTCAGCGTGATGGGATGATCGGCTTGCAAGACTGCGGGCCAGTGCCTCCCAAGGTACCCCCGAGCCACGGCGGTCGAAGCAGGGAGCGCACGGCCCAGGCCGTCGAGTTCTACAATAATCACGTGCAAAAGGCGAGGGCCAACGCTGGCCTGACATCCACCACCGTCAGGTCATCGTACAACGACCACCATCCTCCGGCGCACAGCACGGCCCCAAGGCGGCACCACAATCTCTCTCCCGAGATTCTGTCGCGCAGCAACTCGAGTTTGGAGCTCTTAGACCACCATACCAAACATTCATCGGACGTCCAACAATCCGCTAATCTAAAGCGGGAATACGGAAGCCACGGCTCGATCAACGTAATCGGGGATAGGCCGCAGCCGATAGCCGGCACCAACGAGGCCTTCTTCGATATGCTGAAGGACTATCGACCAGCTGTCTTGGGAGGTGTCGGTACCGATCAGAGATCGCCAGGTCCTTCTGAGTATTTGAAGGGTAAAGTGGAGGGAGTGTCTTGTGGAGATTACCTAGGGAATTGCGAAGACCCTCACGCGACTCCGCAAAGTCCTAAGTTGCGAGTGAAATTGCCGCGTTTCCTAGGTGGTTCCGGTAGTGTAAGTAGTGGTAACTCAACCAAACAGCCAAAACAAACAATGGACGATAGTGCGGTGAATGTTAATTTTGTCGGAGTGATAGCTCCTTCAGCTGAATCCGAGGAGATAGCCAAGAGGAGAGCCTTCGCCCATTACGACTGTCAATCTTTAACTACGAACCTCACCTACTCCGTTAGGATGCGGAAGAATCTGTTGGCTAAGCGACGCAATACAACAACTGGCGCTTCAGCCGCTTCAATGATAGCTAGGTCCTCAACGCCCGACGGTGATAGTGGCGAAGAAGACATTGGAGATGGGAATAGCAACGACTTGGTGCTAAGTTGCCCGTTCTTTAGGAACGAGATCGGTGGCGAGGAAGAAAGGATGGTTAGCTTAACGAGGGTCCAAGGAGGTAACATCCACCAGAATGGTGGCAGGAGACCTCTTCATAGGCCCGCGTTGGCGTACGGTGTTGCCGTGTTAGAATTTAAACCTGGAGAGACCCATTGGAGACACTCCACCTGCCCCTACCAAAGATTACCGCGACCTATCGAGAGTATTGATCAGGGAGCGTTGTATTACAGGCATTACTTTAAAGGACAAGGTAAATTACAATTGCAAATTGTTGTCTTTTAAGTTGTCATTTTTTCAAACGTTTCTAAATCTCTTTCTTTCATAGCAATCAAGATATTTAGCTTCTAATAATTTTGATGTCATTAATTTATAAAATAAATATATAAAAAATAACATAATGGTAGGCAAGTTACAGTTACTATATTTACTGTCACAAAGCGCCATCTATCTCAACATTATCCTTACTAGCAGGGACATTCTAACAATCATCAATCTTTCTTCAATGCGAAAATTAACATTTTTTTCTTGCGTTGTTCACACACATTCTGTTTCGAACCAGTTTAGAGCATTTGACTAATTAATTACGTAAGTAGTTACGCAGTATCAAAGCAAATTTTATTTTCCCTTCATTATTGTAATTTGAATAAGTATGTGGTGCACGCGTTATTATTAACTTGGTACCGTTTGTTTTAACTGTTCTTTACTTATATGCAGCAATACTTGAGTGTACGATGATTGCGAATACAGTTGAAGCGTACGACATTAAAAACTGTTAGCGTACGCGCAAAATTATGTGAACTGTGAAACAAACCAACTCTTGTTTATACTTTTTTTTTTTTATCTAAGTAGCAGATTCACACGGGTGTTTTTTGTTTCTTCAATTATTTAAGCGGTTTTTACGATAGAAAATAAAACAATACTAACATATTCGTTTAACATATGCGTCTGTCGATGTAAAAACGTTATCTTTTAATTGGTAAAATGCCTTTTAGATCACCAGAACTGGTTCGGTATGGACGAACAGCTAGGTCCGGTGGCTATATCGATAAAACGCGAACGCATAAGCCCCACAGATAACACCCTTATGCAATACCAATATCGACTGGTGATACGCACCTCGGAATTGTTAACACTGCGCGGTGCGATCCTAGAAGACGCGATCCCCAACATCAAAGCGACCAGCAACAGCAAGACTATGAACACCAAAGAAGTCCTGGAGTACGTAGCTCCAGAAATACAACTCAGTTGCTTGCGTTTGGGGATGCCCGGTTCCCAGACGGAGGACCAACTGCTCAAATTGGACGAACAAGGCTTGACGAATCATTACAAAGTGGGTGTAATGTATTGTAAGACGGCACAACAAACCGAAGAAGAAATGTACAATAACGAAGAGGCTGGACCTGCGTTTAGGGAGTTCTTAGAGACGATCGGACAGCAAGTAAGGTTGCAAGGTTTCGATAAATACAGAGCAGGATTAGATAATAAATGTAAGTTAATTAAAACTTGTCATCAATATTTTATAAATATTTTTTGTATTCGCAGCTGATTCTACCGGCATTTATTCAATGTATTCCAAATACCAAGATTGTGAAATAATGTTTCACGTCTCCACCATGTTGCCTTTCACGCCGAATAATAGGCAACAACTCCTTAGAAAACGACACATCGGCAACGATATAGTCACTATTGTATTCCAAGAGCCTGGCGCCTTACCTTTTACCCCAAAGGGTATACGCTCTCAATTTCAACACGTTTTCATCGTTGTACGAGCCATCAATCCATGTACGGAGAACACACATTATAGTGTGGCGGTTAGCAGGTCTAGGGACGTTCAGGTGTTCGGTCCACCCATCAAAGAAGGATCCATCTTTCCTAAGGGAAAGGCTTTCGCTGAATTTTTACTGGCTAAAGTGGTAAACGCTGAGAACGCAGCCCACAGATCGGAAAAGTTCGTCACTATGGCCACAAGGACGAGGCAAGAATATTTGAAGGATCTAGTGACTAATTTTTCGGCAACTACTCCTGTGGATACCGGACAGAAATTCTGTATGTCTGATTAATTAACTAGTTAATATTAAATAACAAATATATGCATGCCAAAGAAATGATTAATTAAAAATTGGAAATAATCAAATTTGAAACAATATTTCTTTTGCTTTCTTTCTATTTGACTTGTCTATCTTGTTCTTAATAACCCGATTACTTTCTATATTATTTTTTTTAATACCAAATCCTTAACGTTTGTTGAAGAATATTCATTTAAATTGGAAGCGTGTTTTGTCGATTATTAGTATCAGGTACATAGTATTGACTAAGTATCAGGTTTTTTTTAATTACAGCAATATTCAGCAGTAAGAAGAAAGAGAAAATCCGACCTAGATTCATAGCAGATGTGTGCCAGCGTGGCGCAATCTTATGGCAAGTGATTCTTGAAGATAGTGGACAGTCGCAGCGAGTCGATTGTCTTCTAGGTATTTCCGCAGATACGCTGGTTGTTATTGAAGAACAAACTAAGCAGATTGTTTTTGTGACTCCTTGCAAATCGGTTTTGGGTTGGTCAGTGCAGAGCAGTAGCTTGCGCATCTATCACCATCAAGGCGAGTGTACCACGATCCATGTGAAAGAAACCTCTGAACGTGACGAATTAGTAGAAATTATGGACCGTCTAAAAGCGGTAACGCAAGGCGTTCCTGTGCAAGAACTGTCATTGAAACGCAATATTATGGGTCAACTAGGCTTTCACGTCCAACCTGATGGTACTGTAACGTTAGTTGAGAGTCAGGGACAGGCGTGGCAAGCCGGTTTGAGGCAGAATTCCCGATTGGTAGAGATATGTAAGATAGCCGTGTCTACCTTGACTTACGACCAAATGGTTGATCTGCTGAAGACCTCTACTTACGTGACATTAACTGTGATACCTCCCTTTCCGGATGGGTCCGTTCGGAAAGGTTGTACGCTCCAAAATTGCAAATATAACGACACGAATTACGATGGCGACTACGAAAACGTAGCAGATGACGTCAAAAACAGAAAAGCACCACAAATGCAGAAGGCTGTTCCGGGGAATCACAGGAAAGTATACGACAGAAGCTTTTCACCGCCCAGATCTTGCAATAGCTCCGGCTATGGTACTGGAAGCAACGAAGGGACCATGACTAGTTCATCCAGTGGACATTCCAACGAAGACCGGTGGTATGAATTCTTGCACGAGCCTTTTGAAGATACCAAGTTGAATCACGGTATGCGAACACATTGCAACAACAATACTTATCCGTCCACGCCGAAAAGGAATAACAATCAAATGACTCAGTTGCAAGTCTCACAATCGCACAACCATTTTCCGCAGCAGATTCAACATAATAAGATCCAAATTAGTACTTCATTACCCTTGCAGCAACACGTCAATTATTCTCAGCCATTAACCGCGACAATACATAACACCAATGACTTTGATATGCCTTATAAGATCGAGAAAAATACAGTTTTGAAGCAACAACAAAATGAACGCAATAGACAGGATGAATACATCATAACTAGGCCGCCCAAAATAGCTGATTTCAACATGATATCGCACGATTTGAGGAATAACGACGGGCACTCAACAGACAGCTCTATTAGCGAAAGGTTAGTATAATCTTGCATCTACATTTTTATCATTAACAACTAAAAAGTAAGTTTTAATATATTGAAGATTGTACTGTGCCGGAAGTGAGGACGAAGTCTCAAACGGAAGCGGTAACGTCTCTCCGCGATCGCGTAGGAAAAACTTAGCGACACTATCGAATTCCAATAGCCGAAACCACAGTCCGAGATCGGGGAACAGCGAAGCCAAATTAAGGCCCGGAGTTACGCCGCGATCTTCCAATAGGAACAGCGCAAATCTCTCCAGCACCTTTCACGAGGACCTCTTACGTCTGATCAATCCTGACAGCATCGAAGCCCAAGAGAACGCTATTACGAAGGAAGCGAAAAGTCATTCGAGAGACAATATAAACGCCACGTTGTCCGTGCATAAAACGCAACCAGAAGTGATTTTAACCATGGCTAGGCCGGCTACAGTTATCTCGAACGCGAGTACAACCTCTAGCCCCCTTTCGGTCGAGTTTAAAAGTTGTACGGGTCGATTGTCTCCAAGTTTGACGAGTCCCAGTAAGAATAAGGCGATAGTGGTCGGTCCTGAGACTTTACCGCTGCCTGAAGATATGGATTGGTCTAGTCTGGTGGATACGGCCAGTAAAGTGATCGGAGACACAGAAACGAATACTGTCACCGCCTCCGATAGACATCATCATCATTGGGAAGACGAAGGCCCGACGGATGTTTCGATATCATCAAAGTAAGTGTTAAGGAATAGGGTGACATAGTTTAAAAGGAAATGCGGATATTGCACAATATAAAAAGCACCATCAACTTTGAAAAAATAAGTGATGTTGTATACCTATCATTAAATTAACTAAAGACTGGACACTTATTCACTATATGTTTATTAACCATTAAAGTAAGCAATCAATGCCATTACGGGCCCATGGTTTTTATTGCTGGAACCATCATACTAGCAAAAATAATGAAGGGGGTGTAAGCATTAAAGACGGGCTCGAGTTTCTGCCTATTATCTTTATTTCTCAACATAGTCTCCTTTTAGCTCGTTACACTTTTCCCAGCGATGTTCAATAGCTTCGATACCCTGCTTATAGTGAGAACCGTCAAGTTCCTCAAAATTGCCAGCAACTGCAGACTCCACCTCCTCATTGTTGGCAAATCTTTTACCACCGAGCGGTTTTTTCAAGTTTGGAAAGAGAAAATAATCCGAGGGGACTAAATCTAGCGAATAGGGTGGCGTGAGGAAGCGATTCGAACTTTAACTCTTCGATTTTGGCCACCGCGATACCGGATGTGTGAACTGGTGCATTGTCTTGATGAAACAATACTTTCATTTTTTCCAAATGCGGCCGTTTTTTCTCTATTTCATCACTCAAACGCTGTCATAACTTCGCATAATAGTCGCCATTGACTGTTTTTCCTTTTTAAAGATAATCAATGAAAATGATTCTACGCGCATCCCAAAAAACTGATACCATGACCTTGCCTGCAGATGGAACTGTCATCTCCTTTTTTGGAGGCGATTCTCCCCTTTCAGTCCGTTGTTTTGACTGTTCCTGTCTCAGGTGTGAAGTGTTTCATCCATAGTTATGAATCAACTTTATTGCTGTGACACATTGCCAAACACTCGATTGAAACATCCTCACGGCGCTGTTTTTGTTCGCGACACCCATCTTGCGCACAGCTTTCTCATCTCCAAATTTTCAGTCAATATGCAGCACTTTTTGAAATGTTTACCATGGCTGCTTCGGTCGACGGTCATCCAAAACCATTTTGTGAATTTTCTTCACCACTTCTCGCGTGGTCACCTCTTTTGGTCGACCACCGCGATGTTTGTCTTGGCAGCTCGTACGGCCTCGTTTAAATTCTGCCACCCAATATTTTACTGTTGCAAACGAAGGACCAGACTCTCCTAGAGTAGAATCTAACTCGGCTTTGATATTGGCTGGACTGAGACCTTTCAAATAAAAGTATCGCATCACATAACGATGACCAATTTTGTCTGTTTTTTATTAATTAACTGAGAACGTTCACTATTTATGACTGCCAGACAAATACTAAACAACGTAACGTCTTCAAACTTCAAAAATCATATTCCCTTAACATTCTCAAAATTCCTCATTCTCGTTTTGTTTTTTATAACAACAGTATTTCTTAAGAAGTTACTTTTTGTTGGAAATACGATAAGGTAATATTTATACTGAAAGAATTTAAGTAAATCTGGTTTTTAGAGGATGTTTTACAAATAGGACCAAGCATCGCCGGCACCAATGATTTTTTTTAATAAGATTCTCATTAGGTACAGTACACAAGACAGCCAAACACAAACTGCATTTATATCCATTCAAAATGTCTGGTACACGAATTCTTGCTGTTTTTACTATGCAGTTTCACACTTTGAACATTTAACTTTTTGATTTGAATACACATTTCTATTTTAGTTATTTACTATTTCATAAAATGTTTAATTACGAGTATGATTTAGATTCATTCAATAAAGTAAATGAAACTATTCTCACATATTATATAAACAAAGTTGATCCAAATTAATTACTACATCTACACCTCAATGATTCAGTTATTATTTGAACCTTTGACGATATGAGCGGCACGTTCTAAAACTTGTCACGATATTACAAGAGCGGCAATGGCAACTAAAAATGATCACACTGTATTAGTTCTATGTGTTGTTTCCCATTGTGTAAAGGTATTTTGTATTTCATTTGATACAAACTGTGTACCATTATTTATTAAAATAGTAACAGGTTTACCATGTCCTGAAAATATGGATTTCAGATTGATGAATAATTGTAGTACTTGCAGTGTTTTTGTTTAAACAAACGATTTCTGCATATTTCGATGCAGATAGTTTTGTTTAAACCTAAATGTCCGTAGTGCAGTTTTTTTTTTAAGTATCTCACTTGGTATTATTAATTGATCACCTTTTAAATAAATCACTTTAACAAGTTCACTTACTTTGTTTTTCTTTTCTAATCAGCCTTCTTCCATCTTTACTTTGTTTACTTCCTGTAATTCCTCATCCTCCAATCTTTCCTTTTTTAATTTTTTGATTTTGTGACGAAATCGCTACACAATTGACCAAATTACTCATCTTTTTTTTAATCGGGGGTCAGCAGTAATCCTAATAACTCGTTCTAGGATCCGCGGAATATAATTTCGTTCCTGGTTTGTATATCTACATATGCCATACTGTTGTAAATTGATCAATATTCTATGGATACAAAAGGCACATTTTTCCAACGGGTTTCTGTATTATTTGAACTTTTTTTTTTTTTGAAAACGTTGGAAAACGACATATTATTTTGCACAATCCGTACATTTTGCGTGCTAAAGCGTAATTTTTGTTTCGACTTTTTCAGTGTTAGTACCAGTATTAGCGTACCGGAATTGCAAAATCACGTTTGCGAGCTGGAGTCGAGGGTTACCCGTGAAACTAGGAGACGTCTCTCCCTCGAAGATGAAGTAAGACGACTGAAGGACGAGAACAAGAAGTTGCAAGATCAGAAACAAGCGGCCGTCCAACAACTCAGGAAGATCACCGAATGGTTCTTCAAAACCAACGTGCAAAGACAATGACTAGAGGAATCGGGTGATAATTCGTAGCGGATAGATTTGGGCGTCTGTGAATTAATGGCGAATAATCAGATATAATCGGAAATTTTATGACAAATCTTTGACACAAAAGATTGATTAATCATAGGTTGCAGTTCACAGTCGCCGCTCACCAAAAACCTTTTACATCGATAGTTTGTGTCTTCGTAGGAAATTTCTTTTAGTATGAATATTTTATTATAGGTGAAAATGGTATTTATTTCTTTTGTGTTTGTTAAGTTTTTCTGTTATTTATAATATTTCGGTTTATTATTTTTTTAAAGAAAATATCTTAAGTTAATGCGCGCTGTGTCCGTATTTTTCTTATTTTATTTTTATGTGTATATATCTGTGTATAGTACAAAATTTGCCTTCTTATTTATTAATTTCTTTTTATTTGTACACATTTCAATTATATTTCTTATACGGTCAGTATTTCTACGCTATCTCTTTTTTTCTATATCTCTTATCCCCATTCTTATCTTGTAACACATCTTTAGCTGTGTGCAATTTCCTAATTTTTATTATCACGATAACTTTGGTTTTAGATATTTTAATAGTTACCATATTTTAAGTTCGTCATTATTCTATTTGCTTGCTTTTTAATTTCTTTCGTTTGTGACCTCTTTTTTCCTAATTTCGCGCTAGCTCTTAGATTTCATTTTAAAGATTTACTATACCCCATTCTATTTTTCTATTTTTTTTTGAAAGATCAATTAAAATACAAAAAATCAAATCTAGTTTACAAAATGACCGGTAGAGTAAGTACATATAAAATATGAGTAATGCAGTCGGTTCAAAAACAATTTTTATGACAAAACGAGCAGTATCTATATTAATTCTAGAAAAATCTAAAATATGCTGTTGTAAAATATAAATAAATTTATCCCTTATTCTATTTTACTAATTACAACTACAAAACTCTTTCAATTTCCTTATTTTATCAATTACGTAAAATGAAAGTCGTTTACTTCAATTTGCAATAATGACCATGTACATTATACCGCACTTTTTTCTATATTATATATTTACATAATATATCACATTTATATCAATATAATGATATACAGTCGAACCTCCGTATATCGAAGTTGATGGTTCTATAAGAGAAATGTACTGAAATATATGGAAATCTGAGCTTTTCTGTTTGTCACTTGTAATGTGACTCATAGTAAATCTACGTGTTCATATGTACATATGTATTGAAAAGAAGTATAGGCATAAATAGGTATGTAGTACCTAAACAAAAGATAACAGAAGAAACACATTTATCAAACAAAATCAGTACAACAGTATATTAGTGCCCGAATGTAAAATAACTTCGAATATCCTGCTGCACAGACTTTGATACGGATCTCTCATAAAAATGCTCACACTTATTGAGCAACTCAAAAATAGTATCGGATACATTTTCTGCAAATTGAAGACCGTGACGAATCGTTTCAAATGCGGCAATCATTTCTGTCTTCGAAGGCTTGAGAACGTCTATTTCTCCTGCCTCATTGTCTTCCACTTGATTTTCAATCTCTTTCAATGAATTTAGGATGACATTTGTTGGGTATTCGTCCACGTCCAAAAAGTCATTCAGAGAAACTTCGTTATTTATTGCATCTGTTGATTGTAGTTGATTCCAGCATTCTTCCATATGTGGTAAAGGACAAACATCTTCCGCTACAAACTTTTCAGAGAAGCCAGCTTTTATGTAACAATTCTTTATTGTAGTTAATTAATTGTAGTATCAATAGCAAGATCGTTTTCGAGTGCGAAAAATGAGTCTCTTTAGAATCTGTTTTTGGTAATGCATTTTCAATTTTTTTATTGTGCCTTGGTTCATCGGTTGTAATTTTGCCGTTGTATTTGCAGGAAAAATACCAGCTTCACACTTGTTAACTTTTTTGTTATAGAAGAAGGATGTGCAGGGCAATTGTCTACAAAAAGAACAACTTTTCTCTTTTGTCTACTCATTTTTTTATCAAAGTTATCCACTGATTACAAATTTCACCATCATCCATGATTTCTAATTGTCAACTTCTGAGGACTTCACTCCTTTGAAACATCTTGACTGCTTGCTTTTTCCAGTAACTAAAATTTTGAGATTCTCTTTCCCAGACATATTTGCGCAAACGGCAACAGTTATTCGTTCTTTGCTGTTCTTGCCACCAAAACATTTATCAGCTTTGAAAGTGAGCGTTTTGTTTGGCGAACATTTAAAAAGAAGTCCAGTTTCCTCCATGTTAAACATACTATCTGGCTCATGCTCTTCTAAAATTAATTTTAAAATCGTAATTTTCCACTGGTTACAATCTGCCTCGGATACACTTCCATTTTCTCCGGAAATGACCTTTTCTTTAATGCAGTGACGCCTCTTAAATTTGTCTAACCAGCCAAAACCCTTCGTGTCAAAACATTTGTACGTATTCCACTGCTTCTTCTTTTATGAGTGGTCCTGCGATAGGCATGTTTCTATCTGTTACCATCTTCAGCTATTTGAAAACTGCTTCATCCACATCATCGTACTTACATGTTTTTGCCATTTTTCTATCAAGTCCTACAATTTCGTGATTTTTTAAAACCGAGTCCCGATTTTCACACTGAACGATTTTCTTTTTGACATAGCTAACGTTCTTATAGAGAGTTTAACGAAGACTGACTAAAATCTAAACAAACCCCGCAAATACAAACATACATACGTGTACTACTGACAAAGGGGATTCAGGGAATTGAAGATTTGCTAACAAAGTCGACTTGCCTAACGGATTTTATATTCTTAGTACTTCTACGTCAGTACTTTTCCAGAAATTTCTCGACTGTCGTCTTGTCAATAAAGCTAATACTTACGTGTTAATGTACATATGTATGTATATACATATACGTATAGGTACTTATGTCCAAAAAGTTCGATATATAGAAGTTCGATATATGGAGGTTTGACTGTAATTATGTTTCACACTGAAACAGTCCTTTCTAACCAAATGCCGCAATAGTATAATATAGATGATACTTTATAGTAATACTATGTTTGTGTATAATATTAATCATCAATAATAAATCAGTCTTTCGGAAGGTACCATATTTTAATGTCGTACTCAAACGTAGTTTTTACAAACAAGTTAACATTAGAATTATAGTATTAGTGATAAACAATACACTATTACTCCATGAAGCTTATGATGAAAGCAACACCAAACATTTTTAAATAAAAAGTATAAATATTGTTACTTCTATACAATTATTATATTATGACGATGGATTGAATATATATAGGTAATGAATTTTTACTATTATCGATATCTAAATAAATAGGAATTGTAATTGTAAAAATATTATAAAATTAGGGAATATACCATTCCTTGCGTTTTCGATTATGTTATGTTATATAATATAAATATGTGTATAAAAAGGAAATGATATAGAAGAGGAAGATTTAACGATATGAAAAGTTGTGACCTGTTTTATGCCTTAAAAGATAAAATAAATATGCTGATGTTAGTATAAGTATATTAATTCTAGTATTATTATAATTATTGATTATTATTATATTATATATATTCAAATATATGATAAACATACAATATTATACCTAAATCGTCTTATTTGAAAACAATGTTTCGAATCCAGAAAATATATTTGCACACTAATTCAATTTTAACATTTTCAGTTATTACTTTTAATAAAAGAAACTTGTATTGTAATATGCAAAAAAAGAAAGCAGATTTATCACTGAAATAGTATATATAAACCAAAAATATAAATTTTTATAAACACCACACCAACCTATGCTCAGGGGAATCCCACGAAATCGTCGATTCTCAACGACACGTTACTGCTTAGTACATATTTGCAGTGACTTGAATCGATTCGGTCGACACAAATAAATATAGCGAACAAAATAAGAGAAACTACAGGTGAAGAGAGGCAGTTAGTAATAAAATTACATAATGAAGGAAAATCTCTTAGAGAAATCGGTCGCACATTACATAAACCGTTTTCAACAATTCGGTACATTGTAATAAAGTTTAAAAATACCGGCCAGTTGAAAATTAACGGCAAGGAACGAAAATTTTATAATCAGAAATTTAAAAAATCCTTTTAATAGTGCCCCCAAATTTACGGCACCCTTATTTGTAATGTTACTGAAAAGCGTTCACATCCCGATACTCTAAAAATGTTTTAAGAAAACATGGATATCAAGCCCGTACAACCGGAAGAAAACCATTTGTAAGCAAAGTCAACCGACGCAAACGATTGGAATTTGCAAAAAATAAATAAATCGACCTCTAGAATTTTGGAAATCAGTTACTTTTTCTGACGAAAGCAAATTCACGGTGATTGGCTCTGATGGTAAGAAACGGGTGTTCAGAAAACAAGGTGAAACTTTAAAAACTAAAAATTTGCAAGGTACAGTGAAAGGTGGTGGCGACAGTGTTATGCTGTGGGGGTGTTTTGCGGCAAATAACTCATCTTTTATTCAAGGTGTAATAGATAGATTTGGATACTTGAACATTTTGAAGGCAAAGTTGACACAAAGTGCAGAAAAATTAAATTTAGACGGCCGTTGTTATTTTCAGCATGATAACGACCCCAAACATAAACATGCGTCGATTATAGTGAGAGAATGGATGTTGTATAATGTGCCCCATATGCTGCAAACATCTCCACAATCACCGGACTGGAACCCCATCGAAAATTTGTGGGAAATATTAGATCAGCAAGTTCGTTTACGTGAAATAAGATACAAGAAACAACTAATAACTGCTTCAACAGAAGAGTGGACTAAAATCAATCCCGATATAACGGAAAATGTAATTAACTCTATATCAGGACGCCTGCATGTGCCTGCTAATGGTTATCCCACGAAATATTAACTATATAATTTCTATCATTTTTTTTCCTGCATAATTTGTGTGTTATTTACGTAATTTTTTTCTCATTGTGGTGTTTATAAAAATTTATGTTTTTGGTTTATATATACTTTTTCAGTAATAAATGTAGTTTCATTTTTTTATATGAAAATGCAAGTTTCTTTTATTAAAGGTAATAACAACTGAAAATTATACAGGAAAAACTGTTTGCACACTTGAAAGTGATAAAGTATATTTATACTTTATCACTTTCTTATAAGATTGACATTATAACAGCATAAAGAAAATAATTTTAAAAAAACGTTCAAGAAAAACAACTCACCTTATAGAATATGCATCAGGTTTACACCGCCAATTTTCTGAGATCACTTACTTAAATTACAATATTATTCGCACTGTTCGATGTACAAAATATATGCAAAACATGACAGATAATTTCTTTTCTGCAACGCACACAAAATAAAACAACACGCGCTCATTGTTTCTATAACGACGCGTTTACGAAAGTCAAAAGCTGCTACAATTTTATAAATAAAACAACCTTAACCCGGAATTATTTATTATAAGTGGTAACCGCGTCTAAAATTATCGGAAAAACATTATAATCGGGTAACCTTGCGTGATTTCTATTATTATTATGCGGGGGCAAAATTAAAATTTAAAAATAAATTTTATAATGGACCAAAGATTATACCTTAATTAACTTTGGAAACTCCTTTCCAATCGGATACCTTAACAACCACGCCATCTATGTTAAACCGCTTTTGAAGTAACTATACATGTAAACGGGAGTTTGAATTTAGAAATATTGAGGGAGCAAAAGTTAATAAAGAAGTTATTTTTAATAATTATTGCAGTTATATTTGGGTTGTAGCAACAATTATCAAAAATAATATCACTATTCAAATACAAAATCAGGAAGAACAAGATATCCTATAAAAATATCACTGCTAAATTTTCCACGCAAATGTTGACTAGAAAAAAAAAATTAAAACAACACCTTTCCCGTGTTCTGAAAACATTTGATGGTATTAACTTTAGGATGTAATTGTAGTAATTGTTTAATGCTAAGCTAAGTTAGATTTATCCATAAAGTATATCAAGTGTTAATATAGCCTATAAAACTCGGAGCTATAATAAATTATTGCAGTCAGTAAGTTTTCAAGTGTGTATTTATCCGTTTCGGGAACTGGTTGAGAATGAGAGTCGACGTGTTCTTGAAACATATGTACCGAATTTTATTAAATTAATTTTGTGCGGTGTGGATCTCCCGATACTGCGTATTAGTGTATTTATCAACAAATCATAACCTCAACACTAGAACTTTCAATTTATTTACAATTTTCTGACCTGAATCACGAGATGTACTACCACAT
Organism: Osmoderma eremita; assembly: GCA_031763485.1. NCBI lineage: Eukaryota > Metazoa > Arthropoda > Insecta > Coleoptera > Scarabaeidae > Osmoderma > Osmoderma eremita. Next base: position 30,848 of record JARFOC010001089.1, on the reverse strand, counting down.
TATGAACACAGAATAAATTTCGCCCACAATCAGAGAAACAAGAAAAGGTAGCAAACCAACAAATTTAACAGCTCTGTTCCAATACGCAGTTTGCTGAAGATTCGTGATGTTAACCTATCGGACAATAGATTGAAGTGCTTGAGAACTGAAATATATTTTCTAATTGGTGCACGTGATCACGAACCGCCAGCAAACTGCGTGTTAGAACAGAGCTAACGTAAACTATTCTTCGCAGAGGACATCCAAATAAGCAGAATGGGTGTCACAGAATAGCTTAAAACGGTTCTAAATATGAAACCTAATTTGCAACATAATTTTTGTTTAATTTCGTGCCAATCTAAATTTAAATTCACTAGATACTGCACTACCTTCTCAGTTAAGCCGCTTAGCAAGGAACTAAATTTATAAAGAGCTAAAAAATAGGCTTTCTCTCCTCGAACAGCGATTTTCGTTGGCGTCGGTTGGATGTATTGATTTTAGTCTCTGGTGGAAATGCTCATGCCATGTTTATTTCTGAGGTACTAGATAAATAAAAGGATGAGTATTTCTTGTGATTGTATTGGTTAGAAATCTTTCTTGATTTGATCAAATTGTTACGAAAGTATGCAATGAGTAATGAGGTAGGCTTCTGTATTATTGTGCCGAAAAGGCTGAAAGCTTGTTTATCGTTTATCAGATACACGCTGTGTTTTATTACAGTAGCATTTCACAATACGCTATTGGTGGGGTCGCATGTAATTTCACCTCTTTGAATAGGTTCTAAATGCAGTGAATCATCATTTAAATAAAACGTCAAAACAATACAGTTTCGAAAGCGCGATCAAAAAGGCGAGAACTACACATTCATAAAAATATTCAGTCACCTATCCCAGGTCTTTAACGAAGGTTACGTGCTTTCGTGCGTGCTGGCGATGCGGTATGGTATGACGGAACCTTTATTTTTATGAAGTGCGGAATGTGCCAAACGATCAAGGAAGTCGGTCGCGCGCGTAAATAACATTTGTATCATGGATGTAGAGATATTGCTCCTAGCTGTGGCGTCGCGAGGTGTCTGTTCGTAAATAAACCGCGCCCGCATGACGACGATGGCAGAAGGGAATAAAGAAAAGAAATGTTGGACTTGTTTCTGTTGCTGTTGCTTCAAGACGAAGAAGAAAGCCGATAACATTTCGGACGAACAACAAGAGAGGGCGGAAGAGTACGGCCGAGATTTAGTAAGATTCAAAAAATTAATTGCTTTAAAACTATATCGATTGGATCCAATAGAAATAATTGATGATTCATAATTACGCTAATAAAAATATTACTAATTTTTCTCCTTCTATTAAATTATCACCGATGTTTTAAATTATGGCGCGAATTTTAAATAGCATCCCTAAGTATGACATGGCGACGGTTATTGGAGGGTGGGACGTGGGATATGTGATTTTGTATATAATATCCGTCGCGCATAGGAGATACGCGATGATGAACCCAATTTATGCCGTAATGAATTTCAGTTTATTGTGGCATCTTCGGCCTGACATGGGCGTAGGTAGAACGCCCATGTACACAGCCTGCATACAAATCTCCGTTTAGTTCGTGCTTGCGTAGAATATAATCTTTGACGTGTATAAATGAGTTTCTGAAGTGTTAATTTGTTATACAATCTTTACTAACAAGTATGTGTCGTGGTAATTTATTTTTTTTCCTATTTACTTGTGTACGTCGAATAGAATAGTCTCTTTATTCAGTACTACCGAAGACGTTGAACAAGTCAAAAAACAAAATTAATAAGTATAATAAAATATAACACCGGATAAGTGTAAGATGCAGTTGAGAATTTTAATTAGTATTGGGGTAATCCTGCATTTTAAGGACCTAAATCATCGGGTATCATCGGGTACCCGCAAACCACACTCCTTTCTACGGGGTAATATCAAGGAGTAAACAGACCAAAACACGCTCTAGGTTTTATATAGACATATTCTCCTTGAAATTGGGAATCTATGTATGTAAAAAACTACAGATGGTTGTTAAGAAATTTTATTGTTTGTATTGTTGAAAATGACCACACAAAAACTTCAAAATTAAATATAATAAATAAATAATTGTAGTGTTAATACACGTTGCGCCATCTATGTATTAATACTGCATACCTGCATTTTATAGTAATTAAAGGTTTTACCCCTTTTTATAGGTAGTTAATAATAATAATCCTTATAGGTCGAGATATAAATAGATTATTAATTTATTTATTATTATTTATTTATTAAATTTATCAGATACGGTATATCTACATTAATTCTATGGCGTGTATATTGGTTCGTTTTTCTTTTTGATATGACCCCGTAGAAAGGGGTGTGGCTTGTGAGTACTTGGCGAGTGCGCCCGATTCAGGTCCCTAAAATGCAGGATTACCAGTATTGGTTATTATGGAAATATTAATTCAATAACATGAGATACACGAAAAAATATTTTAAAAGTTTATTTATGGCTTAACAATTGTTGACACAAAGTCAACTCATTTTAAGATAGAAAAGTGTCTTAAAGCCGTGCGTTCTTGCCAGTGGAATTGCATTATAAAATTGGTTGTAAAACCAACTAAATCAGTGCGTTATTTTTAGATTTTACATGATTAAAACATAAAGTGCGTTCGCCCCAGAAAGATAATGGTATTTACATATATTGTATTATCTTGCCACCTCGTGACTATGTGAGAATGCATGCCTTTGTAATGTTGTAGTAGTGTTTTTACACTCCAAATATACATATGTACATACATATGTATAAGTTAAGAATACATCTTTTTTATTCAAATATATACCGACTGCACACACTCGTGCTGGGCATAGGGAGCCCCATATGTCGGACAAGAAATTTATTTCTCCAATGTATCTATGTATTAGATAAATATGAAAATACATTCGCCAGGATGTATGCGTATTCTGTTGTAATCAATTGAAAGATCTGCCCTGTATTTTACTCCTTACTAACCTTATTCGCAGCTGGCAAGAATTCAATATGTATAAGAGCATGATTTTTGCGCTCACATATCCTATTGCAAAAAAGTTTTCAACGGATCGATATGTTGTAGGTGTTCCTCCTACTTTTAATCTGTCTGGTGCAGTCGGAGACTTTGCGCCAGTATATGACCGATTTCAAATCTGATCTTAGACTATTTTCCTACATTGATCTACTATAGAGTGAAACATTATGTGACAGGTATATCTTGCATTTTAAAATTCCTGTGTCCGAGCACTTTTACGGTCGTGCTAATAATTCAATTATCGATACTGACGATGCGAGACTTGAATTTATAAACCTACAGAATTAGGTACGTCATACCTTCTTTGTTATGTGTGGAAGTATTTTAACCAGCATTTCGGATATATGTTAATCACGGCGGTATTGGAGTATCGACTTGAATTGGTGATAGAAGGAGAAAAACGTCATGCAACCCGTATCTTATAATTTACACTATAACTATGAGTTTGTATCGTCCCCGCAGCAATTGTCGCCTTATCTGGGAGATTTGCAGAACCTCACTGTTGGACAACTGATCAGTGTCACAGGATATGTCAATGTTAGGTGTAGAAGGTAAGTTAATTTCAATAAGAGAATAAAAGAACAGGTGTATCTTACCATTCGTTCCTATATTAATAAAACACTATTTACTGCATTTAACAAATACAGAACTGTCAAAGTGACATGTGAGACGTCAATTAGCTACGTTCTGCCAGAGTTGTTTTTTGAATAATAGTTGAACGCACATCTAATAAAATCGATTTATTTTGAGTAATGCTTCTAAGTGCTATCAATTGTTTTAAAATAATTAACTACAGTTTATGGAAATCATTGCAGATTCTCGATTAATTTCCTATGCAGCAAAGATCCTGATGGTGATATAGCGTTTCACTTCAACCCACGCATGGAGCAACGTTATGTTGTCCGTAACTGTCGCATAAAAGGCTATTGGGGTGATGAAGAGACGACCAGCATAGTCAATTTCGACTTCGCTGTCGGTAAACGGTTTAAGGTTGATTTCCTGGTGGGCGAACATGAGTTCATGGTGTCGGTGAACGGGACGCACTGGTGTGCGTTCACCTATCGCGTACCGCTGGAGCGAATCATCGGGCTGGAGGTCAGGGGAAAGGTGGACGTTCAGGAAGTGAGCGTCAAAGAAGTCGACGCTTATCCTGTGGTTCCAGAACCAGCGGTGGTTATTGCAGTGAATGATGACAGAACAAAGACGCAGGTAAGATGATTTCTACAGTCAATAGAGAAGAAAAGTGTGACGTACATTTTATTTGGAAACCTGCCCAGTCTCGCCAACGGTAAAATGATTAATATACGGAATTTTAATCATTTTACGCTCTTGGCGACACTGTAAGTTTCCAAACCAAGAAAGAAGACGTGACTAAAATTAACCTACATGAATCTTCCTCTTGTCATTCCAGTACTGATTCTTGTATTACTTTGTAGAACTTTTGTATACTATTTTTTCTGTTGACCGCTGTTCTTTTACTTGTATTAGCGTTCTTTTAATCATTTTACGGTGTTGGCGGCACTGCGTAGGTTTCCAAACAAAACAAATCCACGTCATCACTTTTCTTCTCTCTTCGCTCTTTCGAAAATAGTACAGCGCTTATGGGAATACGGCGCAGTGCTACCATCTTAGATTATTCTAATATACAGGCTGATTCATTGTCAACCCTCACGGTGGGGATCTCGCTTATTATTGGAGATAGAGGGTAGATTTAAATTTGGCAAAGTTGCTAAATTTTGTGTTTGTTATGAATCCGAAGAAAAAATAAGCCTGTGACAAATGACGTTCGAGATTTCTTTTAAAAACAATCTCCAATAATAAGCGAGATCCCCATGGTGAGGGTCGAAAATGAATCCAATGCTACCATATATTTTTGGGATAATTACATGGATAAAATATGATCACAAAGCAAAATATAATACACTGCAATGTTTAAAAAATTAATGTCATTGCTGAAGCAATTGTTGTTATCATAATTTACTAAAATATATAGCCTTATGTTGGAGAAATTTTGTATTTTAATGTTTGTGTAGCTGATATTCAGATGTCACTTTGTTATTCACATAACCTACTGTTAACATATGTAATATGCCCAATATATAATTATCTTATTCAGGAATGAATGATTATTAAATATTAAAGCATTAGACCCCAAGAAATCGAATAATTACCGAAACATAGAACATAATAGGATAAATATAAAAGGATAAACACAACAGATATTGATATGATAAACAAAACACAAGATGGTAAATGATGTTGCTAATTTCACTCTATTCAGATTGTTTGAAAATGTTGACAACATTGTGTGGTAGTAAATGAGATAATTTTGTATGTTCCTTAACATTTAATCAATTGACATTTGAAGAAACTTATTTTGTGAATTATCATTATTACCGATATTCAATTAGGTTTAGATCTTATGTGTAGAATTTACATTTGGTTGCTACACTAATTTATTATAATTTTCCTTAGAGCGAAGAAGACCACTACTCGCCTTACGATATCGTAAAAGTTTTACTATAGTTTTAATTAAAGCGAGCACATGTTTCCTTCACAACCTAGTTTCTCCGGTAACAGTCGTCCATATTTGCTCGTTACCAACCACAAACTATAAAAATAACTATGTTACATCGTTATAATGCCAACTTAAAATCTGGTGTTAAATACCTGATCCAGTCTTTATAACGTACGTGTTTTGAAAATGTTTTTTTTCAGAGTATGCCTTTTATGGGGATGCTGTCGAAACCGCTAAGTTCGGGTTGGATATTAGAGATTTCTGGTAGGTTGCAGATGCTGCCGCAAAGTTTTTACATTAATCTACAAGATAGCGCTCAGCTGTGGCCACATCCGACGATACCTCTGCATTTGAACCCTAGATTTTGTGAGTTGCAACTTCATATGTATTGTTTTTAAACATTATTCGTTACAATGATACTTTAAGGAGTGTTTATTTAGAACAAATACACGCGGTGACCAATCTCAACTGCCTGAGGTTGGTACCAAAAATGTCCCCTGGATTGGATATAAACTATTTCATATTTACTTAAATACAAGAGCAAAGCAAATATAATAATACCGGTGGTAAACACGAATCACAAATGGTGCGATGGCAGATGACAACCAGGGTGTGCTACCTGTTTGTGGATTGGTACATACGAACTAACCAATCTAGGGACCATCTTCATGATACTAACCCCACGCAGTTGAGATTAATCACTGTGTATATCCTGTTTCTGACAAGACAGTATTTCCAATTACATTTTAAAAAGTCACTCAGTATTTATCGCTTTTCCATTTGATGCTGTATGTAAATGCCTAAAATTTCAATATTCTATTGACGTCTCTTTAATATGTTAAGGTACTAGCGATGGTGTTGATGTTTTTGTCCGAAATGCCTGGGTAGATGGAAATTGGGGCCAAGAGGAACGCGCGCCTATATTTCCATTTCTTCCCGGGGCCAATTTTACAATTCAGATCCACAGAGACAGTGATTGCTTCACCATTTGGGTGGCAAACAAGATGGTCGCCTTGTTCAAATTTCGCGGCGCTGTCGATTTGATCAAGTACGTCTATATATCAGGAGATTTAACGGTGGATAGAGTGACCTTGCGTAACAAAGACGACTAAGGATCCCGTCTCACTCAAACTAATGAGAAAAATTTTACAGTTCGGCATATTCGGCTTTGTATTTATTTTGACATCTATATACATCTAGCAATAATGTTTTATTATATTATCTCTACATTATATATAGTACATAGTTTTTGTTATCTCCCTCCAAAAATTGATGGTCTACTTAATAATGTAAATATTTGCTTGCCGGATTAATTTATTATTATTGTTATTTTATATTGATTTCTCTCATAAAAGATTTAATATATTTTAATATTTACAATGTTGTAATTATTTAAATTTTTTAATTTAGAATGGATGTAAATTAAAACAGAATCAGAAAGGTGAGTATTATAGGTTAAAGAAGGGAAAAATGTTTTATAAAGTATTTCTTACTAAGGCAGGACTTCAGGACAGTATAATAGCTCACTGGCAGCATATTTTTGAATTTGTATTGAAACCCTGTGTGCCAAACTTTGTCAAAGGCCTTTTCAACATCAAGAAATACTACGGAACAACACTTTTTTCTTTTGAAATCTAGGTTGATTTTGTCAACAATACGGTGAATTTGCTCAGTGGTAGCATGTTATTGTGTGAATCCAAATTGGTAGTTTGGAATTATCTTCCGATTTTCTAAAATATGCTATATATGATAGCTTTGTAATGCGTGGCAATCATGTCATGAAAAGACGAAATGTCAAAAGTCGGTTACCGTATTTATTCTAATAAGCGCCCCGGCGTTTATTTCGAATCAAACCAAATCCTCATTTCTATTCGACCGTCTCCGACTGGGTTCAGACGGTCAAATTAAATAGTTGCGGCCCCGGAAATGTTTTTCGTTTATAGCTTGAGAACGGTTAGAGGCGCATCAATGCCGTTTGTTTCACTGTAATCTACGTTCAAAAAGACCATTTGGTATATAATACATTAGCTTTCGACGTCGGGAAGCTGAGTTGCATTTTAGGGGACGCTAGAAATTCTGACCGTTTCCGGCCGGGTTCAGACGGTCAAATAAAAAAGTTGCGGCCCCACAAATGTTTTTCGTTTATAACTTGAGAACGGTTAGAGGCGCATCAATGCGGTTTGTTTCACTGTAATCTACGCTTAAAAAGACATCTTTTAGTATATAATACATTAGCTTTCCACGCCAGGAAGCTGAGTTGCATTTTAGGGAACGCTAGAAATTTTGACCGTCGCCAGCCGGGTTCAGACGGACAAATTAAAAAGTTGCGGCCCCGGAAATGTTTTTCGTTTATAACTTGAGAATGATTAGCGACGCGTCAATGCGGTTTGTTTCGCTGTAATCCACGTTCACAAATATTTTTGGTATATAACGCTAGAAATTTTGATCGTCTCCGGGTTCGGAATTCAATCTGAATGTGGTTAACGGGGATTGCTCTACCTACTTGACGTTGATTGTGTGCATTTCGCATAAAGATGCGGCGTTTATTAGAGTGCGGGGTTTATTTCATTCGCTACTATTTTCTTGCGACGTCTATTAGAATACGGCGGTTATTGGAATTGCGCCACCAATTAGAATAAATCCGTTATTGAATTGTGAGAGCTACACCTATCTATTAATATAATATTTATTTCAACCTATTTCGTACGATAAATGATAACAAATATAGCAATATAGAAAATAATAAAACTTATATCACAGTTCTGGCTGGGATATTTTTAATTAGCTATGAGATTGGTAGCATCTAAATGTGACGTTTCCAATACGTCAAATGTCATTTCGTTTTCTTTGTGAAAAAAAAGCTTAACTTCAAAATAACACCCCAACTAACATTAATTTATACCACGTTTACCCCGTAATAAGTCAACGACGTGACTTCCTTTCGTTTCCACTTCCGGCTTCCGGGGAAAATTTGCACCCGATACGCGGAGCTCGTTAGCGAACTTCGGCGCGGAGTTACGCGGAATAAAATTAGAATACTTCGCCGCGCCGTGCCTCGGCATCCGTGGCGGCTTTTTACTTTTGATATCCTCTAACACGTCAAAAACCCGACTCTTTTAACTTGGAGCGGCACTTTTGCCACGCTAAGCACATCCGTCCTTTATGTAGTGAAGCTCTCTAAGGCGCGCGCGGGAGAAGAATTTGCAACTTTTCCCCGCGTTTTAAGACTTAATACAGTTCGCCCTGTTCGCTCTCACCGACAACTCGACGCGCAAGAGAAATTACCTAAGTTAGATATAAAATTGAACCTGTTTTATCATTTAGAGGTCTGCGGGTCGTAGCAACTCCACGCCGCCCTTGCGAAGACGGATGATGTTTATTTTAAGAGAAGGGGAGTTTCTAGGACGTTCTTTTATCCCGCGAAAGTTACGCGAAGGAACTGTCAAAAGTGTTAACAACATTATTAGGGCGCGCGGGAGATTAAAGGATATTCCCTAAACGAATTTGCAGGTGCTATTTCAAAGTTAGAGCGTAAAAATAAATTAAAATAAATATATGATGAACCTTGGTAGAGAAATCGTTAATTTATTTTAAAAATTGCATGTGATCCATCAGCGCCATCTACTAAATACAGAATAAAATACGTAAACTGTAATATTCACGGCCTCCTATATACTATAATGAGACTTGCAGTCCGGCATCCAGCCTAGCCTACCAACAATTTTTGTGTGATTTTGAAATGATATAAACAGGAAGACAGAGGCTCTAGCTTTCCAGATAAAACCATTGAACGGAATTTAAACACAACTAGCGTGTATTACTGGTGACATACAAAAAGCACCGTAAAGTGGCGCTCTCTATGAAACAAAAATAATTCCGTGAACAAAAGATATGGCAGGCTGGTTAGCCTAAAAATCTATATTATATTTAGAAGGCCGTGGTTATATTGGACGAAGTCGGCGCGATTTCCACTAGATGGCGACAGGCGTTTAAAATAGTTTGATTTTGTCGACATTCGCATTCACACTGATTCACGAACATGCGTTTCGCCATTAAACCAAGTGGAATTCTATGGATTAAAGTTTCACCTTAAAATGCAGAGATAAAATAATAAGTTAATAATAGTTAAAATCTCTTTGGGCTAATAACGTATTCTCTGCCGCGCTTACGAAAGAGTTTAATTTTGAACACGTACTTCGACGACGGAAATGGTGTTAATAATTCAAGGACAGCGTGTGCATTACGGAAATCATATTCGTTTGCAGAAGGATTTTATTTCGCCGAGCACTACGGTGCTTCATTTGCCGGCGTTATTCGCTTTAATATTGAACGAGTTTTGATTTGCAGGGTTCTGTCCCCAACTATCTATCACGTCACTTAAAGGTTGATGTAAACATAATTTTTTTTCGCACAATTTGCATCCGAATGCTGGGGTAACCCTGTTACAAATATATCCCGCGAACTAAACAATTGTACAATCTTCTAAGGAAGCGTTGCATTCTACTATACTATCGTATCTTCCGACGAAGATGTACTATCCTCTTCAGAAACACATTGTTCATCTGCTTCCAGAATGGGCTTGACATAAGTATCTTGCACGTTAAATTCGGAAAGCACAATACCATCATCACTATAGTAATGTGTACACGGTGTACTCAAATACATTTTTTTTTGCTAAAATTGTATAAATTAAAGAATAAATATAATTTGAATTTGTCAGTTTAATTTGAATTTGTCAGTTTAATTTGAATTTGTCAGTTTAATTTGTAAAGTTTATTTTGGCGAATACCGAATATATTTATAGGTATTTTTGCTCAAAACGCCGATACATTCGGTGTTGTTGACAACACCATACATATGTACGTCAGGAATTGACAGTTTAGTTAGCTAGTATTATTTTTGGGTATCTTCAATGTTTCACAATATCCTATTTAAAAGAATCATTCGTTAACGAAGTTTCCGAAGAGTAGGCAATGGATATACTCATTGACGGGCACTGCATGTGTTCGCCGCGTCAGGTATAGGAACTAGTGGCGTTACTAGGCGACAAAAATAAACAAGAACGTCAAAGTTACAATCTTTGTACGCGTGAATATTTTACCAGCAATCAATTTAACAATCTATTTTAAGTAGTGAATTATACAAAACCACAAAAATTGTGGAAAGAGGTTGTAGTTAAGAGTAAAGAGATTCCGGAAGTTGCAGTTAAGAAGAGAGGAATGAAGGAAGATTGAAGAGAGAAAAGGGTTGGAACATGGCGTACATACACACAACAAAGTAATTAAGGTATTTATAAATTTAATTTGAAATATTATCAAAATTCTTGTTGTTCTTTTATACAGTAACTGTTTTTCAAAATTCCAAATTCATATTCATATGTAGTATTGTTATATTTCGAAATGTTGCCTCTGGTTACATAAATCAGATGTAACAAACGAACTCAACTGCCTTAACAGTAGGTAGTTTAAATCATATGTGCGTTAATGTCACATTCTGAGATTAACGTATTTGAAGGTTAGTGTTATTTAAAATATATACCGCGTAAAAGAGAGTCCAACAGGCGTAAACATGGGTCGGCCATTTTGATGACAGTTTTACTTGATCGGTCATACAGATATGCTTAATTTTGCCCACACAATATATTTTAACACTATAAAATAGGTAAATATTTTTATGGTACCTTTCGGATAATTTATATAAGTATTATTAATCATTAAAAAAAGAGGAGAATCAAATATATATAAGTGCTTCCCAGAAAAAAAAGAAAGATGAAAGATAGTATTTTACTTCATTTCCACTTTAATGCACGTGTTTAAACTACACGTAATAAAACACTTTTAACATAAACTCTTTATCGATCAGTTAAGATTGCAAGGACTGTGCGATGTTTACCCTTTACACTTTAACAGCATTCTATGATTACGCTTTTCAAGTACCTACATACGTGGTCGCATCAATAATAAAGAATTCCCTTTTACCACACACTCCGATCATGGGCGCAATGAGTCATGCTGGGTGTATTTATTCTAAGTTTGTAATTAATTTAAGTAATTGCTGCAGTAGATTTTGTTACAATTTACTAAAATAAATGGGATAATCATAACAATTTTTATGTTTGTATAGCTGACATTCAGATGTCATTTTGTTATTCATATATTCTACTGTCAACGGTCAATATATGGTATATGCCCGATATATAGTATTATCTTATGGGTGAATAGAGCAATAGAATAATTGCTGAAGTATACAACATAATACGATAAATAACCAGACAAACACAACGAATAATGTCATGAAGTTGACACAACATGCTATATCACGTTGCTAATTTCTCTCTATTCAAATTGTTTGAAAATATTGACAACATTGTGTGTAAGTGAGATGCAGTACCTAGCGAGATAGATCTATACGTTTATTGGCCAACTAAAAAGGGATAGAAATAGTTCCATGGAAGACTGTACTGTTTGTTAAAAGGCGAATAACTATACTTCAGTAATAATAAATAATAAAGAGAAGGTGTGTGAAATAAGGAAGGGTTACCGCTAGTTGTTGCTGGTAATGGGAGTAATGTATGGTTTTTGTTTCTTTCCATTTGATTACTTAATCTTTTATAAAGGATTGTGGAAACCACCCTTCTTAAAGTTGTTGTAAAGGAGAACTAGTGTACATTTATTTATTTCTGCGTTTTTCAAGAATATATTCGACATTGTATATGTAATAATATAAATAATGAGTAAACAAAATAAATACATACATTATGGTATTATTTCAAGGATTTTTAGTCCCTTTAGGATACTACAACATGATCGTTATTGGCTGTCCTCATTTTTCACTAATTTTCACCTATCTGATATCAATGTTTGCATTCTTTTTTAAAATTTCACTTGTATGCATGTATGGATGTGACCCGAACTCGATTCTTTTCGCGAACCTCACGCGAGTTGAAAATTTAGTAGACATCATAAATAAATACATCTGTATCTACAGGAATGTTTTCATGATATTTTCCATCCAGTGTATGGCAGAATATTTCGCTTAGTTAGCTGGTGTAAGCTACAGTTGGTATTTTGATGTTAGTCCATTTATATTAGATATCTACCGTTATAAAATTCATGAGCGAAAAAAATGGGTAATATCCTTGTGGTAATATGTACGTGCATTGGAAGCCGTTTGGCTTTAATTAATTCAATTTCAAGATGAAATATTTTCCGTTTTCTCTCAATACAAGAGGGAATTATATTAATATTATTTGGAAATTAATAACTTTTAAGTTGAAATGACGTTGAAACCTAGACGCGACGAAAACCTCAAAAGTTTTCTAATATACAATGCAACGGGTGTTGTCATTAATACCGGTCGCGTCACTAGCATTTGTTACGGAGGTTACACAGCACCGCTAATTACTCCACAGATGGCGTCGTTACCTGCTACTACTTACTACTCTCACAAGCTTCAACGACATGCGAGTGCCATCTCGCCCAGACGATGCGGGAATAATGTAGCGCCATGTCATCGGGTGTGTCGCGGTTTTTTTTCCGCCACCGTGCCAAAGTACGGCCCGCGGCCCCTCAGCACCTCCCCATGCCCGCCAAAACTCTCGCGAGTTCGAGCCCCCGGCGTTCATTAGTAACAAAGTTTGGCCCGTTACGCGACCACAGTGATAAATTTCTGTTTCATACACCGCTGGATATTCGCTACCTGTGACGACGATACAGGCTTGGTTGATGCCTGTGTCGTTCCCGAACTTTCGGGGGTATTACTTTTGAACAAGCCGCTGCCGCAGGACTGGGAGCGTGATGATGTTCGCTATTTGTCAAAGGGACAGTTTCGGAAATTAAAGCGCAGACAGAACCCGCTACGTTTTTTTCTTATTTTAAGATGGAGTCGGTGATGTTTTGTTTATTTTTTATTTTGCGGATGGAGGGGGAATGGGGAAACCTGATGAAAACGAGCAGAGTGTATATATACACTCTGCTCGTTTTCATACCTAATATAGTAAAATGTATGTACTAATCTTTTATGTGCCCCTACTAGCCACCTCTGTGCCGCCTGCTTACTGCCTCTCACTCACACACTCTCATAATCGCGTAAACTCTCTATTACATCACCTTTTTTCTGGATGATACACCGCATTCATTATAACTACAGTGATTAGTTGTGTATGCGGATCATTCTACTCTATACACCTAAACACTACTAGTTGCATCTCTCCGTGGAGCTATTAATAATTCTTTAATATTTATATTTATATCTAATGTGTTCTCAGTCAAAATAACTACATGTATTTCATCATTTACATAGTAGGTACCCAATTGATTTTGGAGCCACAACTATAGAGTTCCATATGACATACATTACATAATTATTATAAACAATATTACAGTGCACTCTCGATTATCCGGGGTAATAACCGGGAAGTGATGCACGGATAGTCGGAAATCACGGATAATCTGGAATCACAGATAAATGGTACTTACTTGAGTTACTTGAAGAGATGATGTCATCTGCTGGCTCGTCGCTCGCTCCTTTCACCTCGGTCGCTTGGTCCTATTGTTTGCGGATGGCATCCTAAAGTTCATCCAACAAGTCCAGGCCCTTGGGGTAGCTCAGAATCTTGTTGTATGAAGAATTTTTCAGGTCCGCTAGGGTAGTAATGTCCCTTCCAAAAATGGAAGTGGCACATAACGTGCTCTACTGTTTCTTCATGCTCCATGCACAGCCGGTAATGGTAAGACTTACAAAACGCAAAAAAACATTACATATGTATTTGTAAATTTTCTCTAAATTCTGAATATAAAAAATATTTAGAAAGGGTATCTGTACGTTACATGTAGACACGTAGACTCCGTGCATTATCTCATGAGACCGATATGCGCGAACTATGCTACAGATCGTTATGCAAATATCGACTGTGGCGGCATATTCAAAATCGCACATCTTGACAGTAAACGTATACGTAGTGGTTACAGTTTTAATTTAAAAATATCATTTAACTATACCTAGTTAATAGTAGAATTGCATAAAGATTGCATATTCAACCACATCTAACAACCTTTGAACCAAGATTGTTTTTTAAACTTTTTTAAACTTTTGTTTGTTTATCTCTGTGTTTGTCATTTATACATTTAAATTTTAACTCCTATCTTATATAGGTACTCTTTATTTTAATATAAAATATACGATATTTGATCTTTTTATTATTATTTTGTATACCGGCTATTGTAGAAACTCCTGCTTCTATGTAGTTTTCTTTTTAACACTATAATAATACAAAAGATAGCCATTCAGAGTCTGTCAATTCTATATCACTTTTTTTAATTTGCCATAGTGGTTGGTTTGTTTCGCTGAATACTATGATATGGTGCATTGTCCATTACTATAATTAAATTTGGTGGCAACTTTGGTATCGAAATATCTTTAAATATTATAATTTTCGGAATTCATTTCATCACGGCAATCGCCACTCTTAGGTTTTGATATAGAAGTAAAGCATCTTTGATGAAGTTCATATTTCCTCCGGTGTGAGCCGTAATCCACCGTTGTCCAACACCATTCTTTCGCAACACCCCTTTTTCTTGATTGCCCTGCCAACATTTAGAGACTGTCTAAGTTTTAGATACATAACTTTCATAAAGATAAATTATTGGTCTCTTGTTCTCACTAAGATTCATTATCATACATAGCTGGATATAACAATGTTTAAAAAGAATCCTGCATTTTAGGAATCCTAGTCGGGCACATACGCCAAATATTGACAGCGGACACCACTTTCTACAGGGCCAAAATCCATCACCATTACACCCAATGACCTTTTGCCAACGTGACACCAATTTTTGTATGCCGGTATTGTAGAAATCTATGGATTTTGAATCAAAAAATTGACTGACTACGTTTATTACATCAACTCAAGTTTTGAACTGTCTATGCCATGAAAAATCATGTTACCTACTGTATTATACAACAAAAATGTAGGGTTTAAAATGGTGTTATTTAAAGACTTTTCTACGTATTATCAGCACAGATTTTAGTCTAAAGAATTAAGCACCAAACTCTCAGTATTATTATATTATAGACCTTCAGTTTATGTTCTGAATCTCTCCTGACTTATCAGTCGTAAAATTGCAGTAATATCTCCAGCATATCTTGGTATCTTCACTGGATGTTTTATGCATAATAAAACGCCTACGACGAAGAAAAAAAAATGAGGCTTTTAAACGGACGAAGAGGATTCCGATTAATCCCTATAGGGGTCGCTCTAAATGTAAATTTTATTGTTACGGCATATTTTTATTTCGGGGACGCGACCCCGGTTTGCGAATAATACACTTATTTATTCTCGCGACATGATAAACGCCTGCAATGTATTCGCGGATAACGACCAGCCATGTCCGGCCTTCGAGACAGATATACGGAAATAAAATGCATGCGATATTTATCTTCGCTAGCAGATCTTTATGCGTTTGTATGTGTACATGTAGCTGTATCGTAGTAGTTGCGAATTATTATCGGAAGATGTCGCGGTTACCCAATCCGAATATATCGAGGCTGCCGGCAGTTTGTTCGAAAATACAAATGTGTGTATCGTGTTCCGCCTTTTTAATCTTCAGTAAATCAAGGCAAACGATTCTCGTTCCTTAAATTTGGTTTCTTGGGCGAAGTATAGCGGATATTGTAGAGTAGACTGTCTGCTGTATTTATGTGTGTTGCTTGGAAGGAGATGTGTGGTATATTTCCGAAAGTTGTTGGCGGTAAATTGTGGATTGTGCTTAATATGTCATGTTATACTTTAAATTTAAAATTCTAATCGATTATCAACATTTCCAATGATATAAAGTCGGAGTATGCCAAAAGATTTTTTGTTTGGAGTGGGAAGACCTTTCTGGTATAGATACGTAGGTACATGCATTTTCACTTTATAATAATAAAAATAAAAATACATTACCACCTTGATGAGTCAAGAACTCCAGGTACTTATTTTGGCACCTAAGTTGCCAACCTCAGCAGAATCTACGAAGGAAAATAATGTTAGACGTAGCACTTTGAGAGATGTGCGCCACACAGAACACCACTTGAATAACATTTAGTGTTACTCAGTGTACAATTATCGTCCATCATTTTAAGCGTGATGTAATACTTGTAGAACAGTGATACTGAAACATTTTTCGTTGCGGAGCCCCGGTCAATCTGAGAAACATGTGCACTGAGCAGCAAAATTCTCCAGATTATTTTAATGGAGAATCGGAAATCATGGAAATTAACATCTTCTATTTCTAGGATGGGAAATTAGAAGGCCCTTCCGCTACTGCAAATGGATTTCTTATCCAGGAATAGTTTTCAACGCGAGTAACCCAACCTTATAGAAAATATAAGGAGACAGAATTACGTAAACATACAACGTGTTAAAAAATTTCATATTTCAGTTCTAGAAATAGCTTTGCAGTCTCCAGGTCGGTCTTTAAGACCAGGAGAAAATGTGGCACAAAAATACAAAAATTGATTGAGACTGCCATCTCACCGACAAAAGCAGGAAATATTGGACATTAATGCATCAGCTTTATATACAATTCTGTATGATAAGCAGCAAAGACACCAGCGAGTTGGCAGAGTAATTTATATTTTAAATTATTAGATAGAAAATGAATCGAATAAAATAACAATTCTAGAGGGAATTCTAGCAGTAACAGGAATAAAATAAATAGCAGTAACACAATTAGGACTACAACCAATGATAAACAAGCAAATCCAATAGTTAATTGAGTGGTAGCTGTAGTGGGTTGGAAGTTAATCCTCGTAAAGTCACCTGGTTTACCTTCCTTTTCTCTAATTCCAGTGTTTGTTTTTTGAAATCTACTTTGAGATATTCGGCTTTTATTTTATAGTATCTGTGTTCTATTATTCACAGTAAGTTGAGGTTTACTAATTGATTGACTGATGTTCCACACTGTTGGTGTTGTTTCCAGAGCTTGGAGCAACATCCTCATCTTCGATATTATGGATAGCTGTTCATTCACGAGCATGCAATAAATACATTAATTGCTAATAAATACATATTAACATTACATATTATAATTTTAATGAATACATTAATTTGGTAAATACCTTAACTACCCTCTTGTATGTGTGTGCCTGTTCTTTCTTCTTATACCGTTGACTCACGTTCAACTCCTGAAATTTCTCCCTTCTTACTACGTATTTTTTTAATCACCCGTTCCTTTGCACTTGTTATTTCATTATTCTATTTATACCGCTGACAACTTTATTTTCTGACTTTTACAATCTTCTTTCTTTTTCTTCCCATGCGTTACTCTCGCAACCATCTCAAATATTCCCGTCACAATCACAACAGCAAGCTATTCCTGTGTACTGCACCGCCATGTAAATGCCATGTCGACGGTTCTCATATTGTATTAACAGCGAACGGTCTTTGGATTCTATGGTGGCAACTTGAGCTGCGTTAACTGCACTGGCGTTGCGTTCTTCATCTAGTAGATCCCTGAGGTTGTGTAATGTAATGTGTGATGTTTTATATAAAAAAGTATTCTTTGATTTAGTAACATTATTTATACCCATAATCCGTCAATCGCTGGACATATTACTATTATTCCCTACAGAACAGAGTTCGCCTTTATCGACTGAACCAACATTAAATTCAAATAACAATCGTATAGGTGGGAGTCCTGTCGCTTCAATTAGCCATGATGTTAAATAGCTTAACGTTAGCTTTAGCGTCCGCGTCACAGTACGTTAACAATAAATTTTAGAATCACTCCAAGATACTGTAAAACATCATGGGAATATATGGTCAATAGTTAGTTCCATGGGCGAAATGCCGATGTCGCCAATAGTCATCTTTTGGACTACCAGGTGAATAACAAACACTATTGATATATTGGTATTATATATGTTTGTTTGGTTGTCTAAAGAATGGCTAGAAAAACGATTCCTGCCAATATCCGGCACCTACGTTCGAAAATAAAGTATATAAATATATTTAAAAAATATAATATAAATATACCTCTAGGATCACACAACACTTCTGATTGCGTAGTTCCAGACATCCTCACGTACACACAGCTGTTTCGGACTGCTTAGTCCCCATCAGTGCACGAGCGACAGGAATTCCTCCGCCGTGCACTGATGAGGACTAGGCAGTCCGAAACAACTGTCTGTACGTGAGGATGTCTGGAAGTACACAATCAGCCGTGTTGTGTGATCCCATAGGTATATTTATATATTTTTAAATATATTTATATATTTTATTTTTTAAAGAATGGCTATTGGCGGCATCTGCCAACACGTAGTGTCGTCAATAGCCATTTTTTTTAAAACAAGGGCTGCGCCATGGTATTAAGATATTTATTACAACCGCTATGCGTTCGAAAACAGTTCAGTCGAGTGTGGCTGCAGTGTTATTCTTTTAGCCCCACTCTTCGGCAACTGTTGTGTGACACTTTATACTTGGAGCGATATTCTCGTGCCCTAGTAGTATTTGTTATTTTTTTGGACGTCTAGGAATGACCTTTGACGACATCTGCGTCTCTCCCATGGAATTAACCATTGGTCACATATATTTTAATATATTTGGTATTACTTACTTTTACACTACCTTCCGATTAATACAATGAATGCACATTGTTCATTTGTGGAACCTGGAAGTCAATTTCTATTCGATCTGCTCAAGAGGTTTCCATTTAGGGTTCGGTTCCTACCATTTAAACGTAAAACAACAATATAAAGGAATTATTTTATTTCGGCTGTAAATGGTGTTGCTTAATGCCGTTGGTTCGCTGAATTCAATTTATTGGTTTGTTGATTTACAGTTTTCTTTTGATCAAAGTGAACTAACCAAAATTCTAAAACAAATACACCTAACAACTTAGCGTTTGCTGTGGGTTTCTGCATTGGGCCTTTCTAAAATCATTTATTTCTACGAACTATTGTAATTATATAAGTGTACTGAAAAATCTCCTGAACATAGTTCTAAGAACACAAAAGCACCAATTTGCTTTCTCGCCAAGATACCTCTCGCGTTTTCTCGTTTATTCCGCGTTGTTACTCTTGACGTATTTGCATAAATTTACCACTAGCACGCCCTCTAGTGGCGTACCTATACGTCGCACACAAGCGCATACACACCGTAACGTCGCACAAGAAAATTATTAAAATCAGGTCGGAACTTCGTTCCACCGCAAGGTTGACGTGGAGCAGTTTCCCGACGACACACAAAGGCTCGCACAGTATCCCCATATATGCGGTAAAATGTAATGAGAGGGTTTCCCGACGCCTTCAAACGACGAACCGTCACCGTTTCACGGTTGACGAGAAAAGGCGTTCGGTAAATTTCACCCCCTATACTACGGAGGAGGAAGAGGGGGAAAGGGTGAGCTAGTGCCGTGAAAAATCGTCCTCCGTTCGGTTAGGTGACTGCGACATTACGTCGGGCAGGAAACACGTAACCGCCACTTATGGAAATGTCTACTCCATCAGTTCGAGATGGCGGTCGCGCGAGCTCGTGACGACGCTACACGCTGGCTGTTCCGCAGATTAAATTTTTTGCTCGGGCGGAAAAGGGAACGCTTTGTTCGCTATTTGCTGGGCGCATTCTTCTCCTCCACCACGACTCCGTTATTCGGTTTTCCTTTGGTTGCCGTTTCGTCTCCCCATGTACAGTGCTCGACGTTTGTAGCATTGTGCGATTTCCACGCGAACCGATCAATGAATCCTAGAAGTAATACGGATATTAAAACATTATCATCTAGAAAGATACAAGAAAACGCGATACAAGAAATCAGGTAAAGGCTAAAGAAAGCGGATGAGTTGAGGTATTATGTTTAACATTTTTTCCTTTGCAGTTTGTGCGTCTGAGGACCGAAATATGTATTAGGTATTTAGACTCACGCACTCATTGATGAATGAGGTAAGGGTGTACTTAATATAGTTCGCATACACCCATCGCTTTCTTTAAAAGAGGAATTTTCTCAGTGTGTTTAGTTATAATCACCTGCTCCCAATAGTTTCGGAGATACCAAAAAATAACTGGAAATTCCCCTAATAAATTCATAGAAACGAATGCCCTCATTTGACGCAGACGTGATTTGTTCTGATTAAGCCGCGTTCCGACTACGGCATAGGAAGAATATACACGTGTCCTAATTCACCTACCGCGCACAATAAACCCGGACGCAACGCGGCAATTCTGGCGGCCATTTTGTTTTATGTCTTCCCGCGATATGACCGCACAGATTGCCTATAAAACATCATGTGCAGTCTGGGGTGAAATTCGTTCTCGTATATCGCAGTGCGTTTCGGGCATATGCGGGATAATGAACCGACCGTAGTGCAAATACCTGGACATTCTTTATTTTCCGACTCCTCCGATTTGGGGGTTGGCCAGTGGCGTCACACAGTGGTTCAGAACGCGAAAAACGCGATCGAAATTGTTTACTCTTTAGTTCTAACAAATTTTACATTAAAAGTTGAGTACGGTTATGGTTTTGGGTATGCTGAATCTGAAATTATGCATAAAAAATATGCTCATATTGAGCATGCTGCATTTGATTTATGTTTCAGTGATAACAAGGGTGATAGGCAAGATAGATGTCGGAACAACAGTTTGAAACTCATTCTCAAATTTCTGTTCAAGCATTTGAGGATATATTGAAGAAGATATCTGTAGTTGATAAGTCCATAATGGTTGATCCTTCACGATTAGCTATATCCAAGCAGCTAATGGTAGCAATTTCGTATTTGGCAAACATTGAATGTTTTCGGCAAGTTAGCACTCATCAATGTTCCTGTAGTAATGCGTATATGTTGGATGGGAAGATACATCATCGTAGTTATCGGAACTAGAAGCTTTACATACAGAACATAGAAAATGTCCCCATTTGGTTTTCAGTATCGTTTGTTTCACTACCTCCATTAGTAACTATAGTTATGCGATTGTCAAGATGTCCTGGTTATGTTTATTGCTAAGCTTTGTTCATGACGTCATGTCTGTGTCATATGTTCCTTAAAAATACTCCCAACACATTGAGAACGCTGTGATAATGTCGTGCAGAGTAGGCCAGATTTGCTTTGGGGTTCCAGCGAGGAATGCCTTTTACGTGCTCTGAGAGATTATAGCGAATTTGAGATTTCCGAAGAATGCACCCACTGGAACTAGAGGGAATCATTTTAAGCAGTGATCAAATTTTACAAACGCAGTAATCAAAAATAAAAATATAATTTCCGAAATTACCTTTTATATACGTAAACATAATAAAATTTCAATTATTTATTAAAAGCAGCATTACATTATATCTAAAATTTAGATATTAACTCGCTTCCACACAAAAATAATTATAATAATGGTAATGGTATACGGCGAACAGGGCTGCCAACGCTTAACTATACCTCGACGCTTGATGAGCAGTTGAAGAACTTTTGAAAATCCTATTCAAGACGAAGTTTTGAAGAAGAGATTGGAATTAAATCACTAGGACGGCCTACGCCTACAATAACTTCGCTTGAAAATGGACAAAGCAAAAACAGTTCCTATAAAAGACAATCTCATAACAATATTTATAATTAAGGATTAAATACTTCAGCTATGTTATCAATAGAAAATGACTTGGGAATAAAAACTTTAGTTTTAAAATTATAGACAAGTTTGAGTCATAAAAACTGTCGCATGGACTTTATCTTCCGCAATTAATAAGATTAAGGTAAGGATCTCTCATTAATTTATAAACACGTTGTAGCGGATTGTGAGGTGAAGAGTGATTCGATACAGTGTGTTTATTATACTGCGCCAGTGTCCTTGCAATATTTACCATTAATTTATGCTTATTTTTTGTGTAACCTTTACTCATAAAAACTCACGAGCTGCCACTGATTTTAAGTAATAACTCTTCGAACACCACTTGCGAATCACCCGGTTTTGCCGCTCGCCAACTATCGAATTATCTCCGATTCTATCCTTTTATATCCTGCCAACTTTACACCTGAACTGAACTTTACAGACACTATGGTATATACAGCCGTACTTGTACACAGCACAGCCGTCGCTGGAGCGGAACCGGCTAGTCGCTAGGGAAATTTCCGTTAATGTCGTTTCCAGCTACGCGTACCGACAACTAATCCTGTACTTCTCCTTCCCACATACCACTCTCTTTCCCTCTTCACGGGTAAAAAAAAATAGAATACATAGGAGCGAACAAAACGTATCCAACACTTTATCAATTACGTTAGCCGAGTCTGTATGTTTTGGAAGGCCGCTAGGTGAAGCCGAGGTGCGATTTTGCGGCGCAGTTTTCCGACGGAGTATTCCCCGACGCTCCGTTTAATTACTTACGGTAATGGAATCGCCGGATTCTGTGCGGGCAAGTGCTCACGTCTCCCTTTGCGCCGGCAAGGTGGGTTTGGGAGAAGAACAGCTACCCTCGCCGAGCGTAGAATTTCATTTCTAATCGGAATTCGTAATGAACGAGGGGTAAATACAATTAATTTTGGAACGTTATGTACGCGGTAGCTGTGCGTTAAAGACTTTGAAGCGTAGCGAACAATTAGTGTAAGATTAGGCGATGTCATAATAGAAATTTTACAATAGTTGCATATTTTAAATGATGATTTAATTGATTTAACTGTTGCTCGATTGAAAGTTAATACGTTGACGGACACTCGTAATCTGTGAACCGCCACCAATTTTTCACTTAAGTGTCAAGGTTATGTTTCAAAATATTGTTTGCCACATGTTTTGGGGCATAACATTTCACTTCAACAAATAAGTGCAATCCAAAAAAAAATGTAGACTACTATTACCGCAATACCCCCCGAAGAAAACGTTATGTTTGGGGTGGGTCATTGCAGTCAAAGATAAAAACTGATTTTGAAAACGAAAGAACTAAAGAATTTATTTATCAATACAATAATTTGAACTATTTTTTATTAGTTATTTATCCCAAAATGCCAATGAATGCCGGGATAGCGCAGTGGTAAGAGCGCTAGGCATCCGTCCTGGATGTTGATGGTTTGAATCTCCGTGCGGCAACCGATTTAAAAAAAAAGTCGGTTGCAGACGGTGCTCGGTACCTCTCCCGGTACCCTTCAGTGCTGGGGCAAAAATCGGCGCTGCTGCCCTCTCATGGCAAGGAGAGGCAATAACAAGCCACTTCACACACACACACACACACACAGTACACACGGAGGAGGTAGCACAAAGGGCCTAATATGGGTGGTTCAAGTGCGTGCGGCCTACGCCCCCCTCCCCACCCACAGACTCTATCCTTTTTTATCCCAAGATGCCAATTTTCGAAGCATGGAACTGCACAGAGAGGAGGCTTATCCAGGCATGTCTTGCATCTTGGATTCGTTTCTTTCCTCTTCTTTGTTTTTCCACAATTTCTGCAGCGCAGAAAGTAGGACTTTCGTTGATAATTATCCGATCGTTATCCAAGAAATGTTGAGTGCCAAGCTGGACATTAGGAGGCCGGCGATGACCTGCTCCTCTGTCATGGGCTGGTGTAAACTTTACTAAATGACTAGCATCTTTGAGATCGTGATCAATTCCCAACAAGGATTTTATTAATGATTCCCTGAAAGATATATATTGCAACTTGTTATTATTTGTTAGTCTCTTGAGAATAAAATAGCTGTTCCATACTGACATGTCCAGAAAGTGAAAGATCATCTTCTTATACCAGAATATAGTTTTTCGAGGACAAGAATAATATGAAATCATTTGGTCGGATCTATTTATACCTAACATAAATTGGTTATATTCAATAACTTCAACAGGTTTTCGTTTTTGCTTGACCACGCCGATTTTGGGTATCTACCAATGCTGGGCGATGACCCGTTGTGATAACAATTAGATCTCGCTTATCCTTCTATTTTGATACATATACTTTTCTTTGACGCTTCCAAATGTGCTCTACACGTTCCAGTTTCTTCTTTCCAAACAATTTTGAATTTCCTCTTCTATTAGAGCGTAATGTTCCAGTCACATCAGTTTGATTTTGCAGGAGTCTATTTGCAAGAGCCACGCTATTGTAGTAATTGTCCACCAACATATGGTGGCTTTTGTTTAGATAATGTTGCATTAGTCTTGCAACACGAGCGTCAATTATAGAGAGGTCTGGTGATCAAAGTTATGGGGATAGAGATAGCATATCTGAAGAGAGGAAATCCGTTATACCCTTGAGCGGTGTTTTGTATTTTCTATGGGTATTATATTTTGATGTATTGCTCATTTTGTAATTTTCTACGGCTAAAAGGAGAATCAGTACTCTCCACTTTCTTTTTCCTCTTGTAAGCTTGCACAACCTTCTCTACACCTGCGGAATTTATTATTTCAACACGCGCCTCTCCGAAACTACAAACTTTCCTTCCGTTTCTCGTCTCCTATAATTGATATCAATTTTCGATCGCGTTCTAGTTTCGCTTTTTATTAGATAACGCGGCGAATGGCAGCACAACGCGCACCCGATGCCTTCGCCAGCACTTCCACCACTTCGAAACACACTACGCTCGAGTGAAAAACTTTCTAATATTTGTCTGGAGTTTCGGTAAATGTGGAAAAGTTTTAAGTACGCCGCCTCCCGACCTGTCCCGTCTCTCGCCTGGTTTGTTCTGCAACAACCGCTACCGCCGATGCGGTCGTATTGGATTGAGTCAGTTTTTATAACCGGAAAAGTTGGTCGACGACTCGTCATTAAAAATATTTTCTTTGCCTAACTCCGGGTTCGAGTCCGGACTGCCCGTAGCGAACGAAGATTGCTTTAATAGCTAGTATAAGCGGACAGCTGAGCCGACGTTGACTGTAGGGAGAAAGTCGAACCCCACAAAAAACGAAAATGACCTAAAAGCCTAGAAGAGGTTATTTTCCTTTTTTTTAATTTAATTTTATTGGTTGGTCTTATATCGTGCCTGGGGGAGTTTTGAGCTTTTCGAATATTAGGTGTTGGACATAACAAGTCGTCATTTTTAAAAGCTTTAGCGGTATTAAGCTGGGTGTCCACTCCTGTGCGAAGCAGGGCGGAGCGGAATGCGAAAAATCCCGTTCACATATAATTAAAGGCGAGGTAAATACGCCAGCATTTTTGTTTAGACAGCATTATGAAAAGCTCGCATAGCACAAGTTCTAAAGGAGAACCATAACTATTTTTATCAAGTAAATTGGACTTAAGTTTGTTTACTGTGCTACTTGAAGAAAGATGAATACTATTTTGGGGAACATGTTATTTCATTTTTTTTATTATACTGTTTTTATTGATGAAAGTCAACCGCTGTTTGTGCTAGAAATAAGCCGCAATAAAGAAAACGCAAAATTTTGAAAATTCTCCTCGGAGCGCCGATCGAAATTAAAATACTTCGTTGCATAGTTCAAAGGTGGTCGCAATCTTGGAAAAATACTCCCGATCGAAAAAAAAAAACAATCTCCCGACAGGCAAATTTTTGCAAACGAAAACGCGATTTATGTCTTTTGGTATATATACTGGAGGCTAGTACATGTGTTGTTAGTATGCTGGTATTTCAAAGTTAAAAATGTATTTATTTTTTTTTGTTTTGAGTCAGGTAATCCAATTTGCAAGGAATGTACACCACCTTTAGAAAGGTGCAAAGTTAAAAATTGTGACTGATTGTGACGTTTCGTCATGGCTGAAAATTGTTACTCGTTTCACTAAAATGCTTTGATTTCTAATATAAAGGGTTATTTCCTAATTTTATTTACATTGAAATAAAGTATGCAACAATCCGCTTTGCGTAACATTTTTCCTTTCATTTAATTAAAATATCTCTTTCATTGATAAAAATTTCTTAAAACAAAACACTCGATGGATAATAAAAACGTTAATGTTTTTACTTCATAATTTCTTTCAATTTTAACTGTATATATCAAACTAAAATTAATTTAAAATTAAAATGTTTCACCAAGAGCCTACTTTTACATCCATCAATAATACTTTTAATTTTGTTGTGGTATTTCTAAACAATACAAAAAAAAACAAAAGCCGTTACCTACCGCAGGGATCTATAGAGTGACATCTCACAGCTAAAATGACGTTGGTATCTGACAACACTGTCTTCAGGTTGACTGACATTTTTTAGTGGGGTCTTTTTTGATTTCTACTAATCCTAATGCTAATTCGACTATTAATCTTTTAGCGGGTTCAGGGAAGTTAATATGCGGTGAGTAATGGAGGTTCTTTGATAGCAGGATTGCTTCTGTATTTGTGAATTTAATGTTCGAAAACTGGATAAATGAACTGTAGATCGTCTCAACGTTCTAATGCAGTACAGAGCTTATAAGAATTCGATGCACGGTTGCCAAATTGCCGAATCAGCTGTACATTATTACTTCCGGTTCAATTATTTGGGTTTCAAAATTCATATTTTGAGGAAAACAGTGAAATATAAAAAAAATATTTTCTTATTGTTATTCAACATTAAAAAAATTTCTTTTATTTAAGAATTAGTGAAAAAGCCCATAATTTTATTTATTGTTACTCAACATTAACGTAATTTATAGTTCGAACATTTATTTAGGAAATATATCATCCTTTAACAAATAATAGTTTCCACTTTTGTAACAAAAATAGCTCGAATCATACAAATCCCCATATAATACAATAATATTTAAGATAGGAATAGCAGTTACACACACATATGTCTTGTTTCAACTTCTAGTCAGTCGATGAACCAGTTTGATCTTCAGATGATCACGAATCTATTACATGAATAATAAATTCTTCAATGTCATCTAGCAAATTATCCACTATCCACATTTCCTTTTCAATATTTTTTACATGTTTGATGCAGTTTTGCCAAATATCAACTGTTTCAGTGCTATATGCTCTTTGAATTAATATACATTTTCATACAGCTTTTAACTTGTGCCCTTACCATTTCAATGGGATTTAACTCGCAGTGGTATAGTGGTAATGGAAGAACTTTATGACCTTTTTATTTTGCAAGTTCGTCAATCCTGCTTTTATCATACCGCGGTTTAATTTGTGACACGCGAAACAGCAAGTCCCTTTTTAGCACATCGTCAGTGGTTGGTATTTGTTTCTCACGGAGCCAATCAATGATATTGTTTTTTCTCCATACTGTTGTTGGAGTTTTTCTAATTTTCTATAGTGGTAGGAAGCATTATCAAGAACAATCACTGACTTCTGCGATATATTTGGAAGCAATTTCTTAGTAAACCAATCCTCGTATGTGTCTGAATCCATCTCATGATGAATATCAGCAGTGTTTCTCTTGCAGAGAAATGTATATTCAGCACCAGGAACAAATCCGTTATCATCACCAGCATGAACTAATGCAAAACGAGGTCCAAGCCTGGTTCGGGATTTGAAACCTTCTCTACTGCTTCTAAACTTGTCATGCTGTGATGGAGTGGGTGTGTTTTTTATGTGTTTTTTATGTTTAGAATGACTCCTAAGAGTTGAATCTGTAGTTATGGCTAGTTACAAATAAATCTTGTTTAAATTTTACTTTATTTTCATTTTAACATGAACCATTTCTGTCAAAAAATAATAATGCGAAATACGTATTTTCCTATAACACTGATATTAGACTTGTTAATTACGACAATCTATAGCAAAAACGATTTCAATGTAAGGCGTTTTATATAGTTATATCAGAAAATTTTGTTTATAGTTTATGTTATTATATCAAGAAGAACCTTTACAATTCTTCTCTGCCAGAACAACAAATTTCAATTAGCTCTCCGGAAACAATACGAATTTTGCCGCGCCTATGGTGATCTATCCGAAGAATTCTGCCGGAAACTTCCCGCTTAGCTAACGCCGCCGGTCTACGTGAACGGACCCAACGCCCGATAAACGCAAGAATATTGGCGGAAGGAAAACAAAACAGGCTACGGAATAAAAAAAAAAGTGAATCACGCCGCAATATAGTGGCCGGTAACTTCGAGGGTACCACCACCAGGGGCGTCGTTAAAACTTTTTAATCTTCCCGCTCCCGGGTTTTGTAACGGGGTCCTACTACGCTTTAAAAATTCAGTTACCTCAGATGCGGGCGCGGTCTAATAATGTCGGAATTAAGTCGAGACTTGAGGATGTATACGTTATTAAAGGGGAGTATAATGCGGTGCTTGTGGAAGTTTTGTTATACGGGGTGATTCTTATATAAAAGATGAAAAATTGCGAGGTAATAACCATGCTTATGGAAAGTATAAAAATGTCAAAAGCAATGTTCATAGGAAAAAAGTAAAATCTAAATTTTGACGTTATTTAGTCTGGCCCTCATCGTCCGGCTCTATTTGCTGGCAAATATTATAAATGTATAGCGATGAATATACTGTATTAATTGTAGTTTAGATATGCAGTTAGAGAGTTGAGTACGCAAGTAGTGCATAAGACCACAATAAACTACGTCAATGTTAACAACACGTGATACGACGAGTTTAGAACTCCAGCCGGAGTAAGCCAGGGGAGTGGGCTGGACTGTTTCTCACAGAGCCAATCAATGATATTGTTTTTTCTTTATGCTGCCGTTGGAATTTCTTCTAATTTTCTGCAGTGATAGGAAGCATTATCAAGAACAATCACTGACTTCTGCGGTATATTTGGAAGCAATTTTTTAATAAACTAATCCTCGTATGTGTCTGAATTCATCCCATGATGAACATCAGCATTGTTTTTCTTGCATTCAGCACCAGGAACAAACCGTTATCATCACCAGCATGAACTAATGCAAAGTGAGGTCCAAGCCCGCTTGGGGGGATTTCAATTTCAAACCAGTACTTAATCGTTCTATAAAAGCTTGTCGACTATTTTGAATTGTAGTGTCTGTCCAAGTTTTATATACTGCATGCCCTGTATTCACCCATGATTCATCAGTATACATTACAGTTCGACCTGAAATAATTAAAGTTACAGAAATGTCAAATATCAAGAACCGAATTGTACGTTCTTCTCTGAATTTCTTGATATTTCGTAAGTATTTGTGCCTCCACCGAATAATGTCGTCTCGTTCGATGAGTATACTTTTACGTCCTACTTTTTTAAATTCGAAACCCATATCGTGTAACAATCTGTGTAAAGTTGCTCGCCTGAAGTTAGGGAGATCATCATCAGCATTGATAGCAGCAAGAATTGCATTTAATGTAGGTAGCATATTCTGTATAAAAAAAAACTAGGCACTTTACGTCGAATAGGTGCTTGCGTGTTCTCATCATGTCATTAATTGTGTGGCTTTCCTTTTCTTGAGTTTTTTTTTGACTTGATAATGAACAAGTTTGTTGCTCCTGCTTTATATTATATATTGTACGCTCTGAGAAACCCAAAGTTTTACTTGCTTCTTGAAGGGCAGCACTCACAATCATAGCTTTATTAAAATAATTTAAAACATTTGCAATCACATACTTCTCCTTCAGGCCTGTGTATGCATATTATATAAATTGTTTCGTAAAGTCGTCATCGCAAAATTTGTTCTGAGATTTGATTACATACTATTTTACTGTTACTATTTCCCAGCAGTCTATTTGCTTAAACGACAACCGTAATTCCGGAACATTACGTATCGGAAAGATGGGTAAAGCGGAATGGGTGGGGAAAGCATTAAATTTTCAAACGGATCGGATAGTTGGACGTACCGGCACGCGTTTCCTTTATGTCCGGTCGTTATAACTTCCAGTAGGATTCCCTAGTTACGCGCGCAGCGGCACACGTGCTTCAGATGATGCCGGCGCGATAAGAATGGAAGTTGAATCCCACCTGGAACGCAAAAATACATCCGCCATTCGAGCGATCGCCTCCGACGAGTGGGATGGGTTTGGGTCGGGTTGTTGCCGGAATGACTGCATAATATCGAGTCGGAAGAATAGGCCAAAGAGGATAGTAGGGTTTATTCATAAGTAAGAGGGGGATCATCATCTTTTACGGGCGCATCGTGCGTCCAAGAAAATGAGTAGCGATTCGTATTGATTGTGCGGAAGCTCCGGACACGTATTCCGCGTAAATTCTTCTGGATATACCCCGGACATGGAATTGGAATATCGTTACGATTGATTCTAGGGGTCATTTTTGCATGTCGTACATTTCAGTTAAGGTAATCAAGAGCAACAAAGATCTAAAATACTATTGTTCATCGTTTCAATTCCTGCAAACTTTTCTGAACTCAACCTCGAAATTACTTATTAATATTATTACAAATGCTATGGATGTGGATGGATCTCGAATCAATAATAAAAAAATGATTATTAATACTTTCTGTTTGAATTAGTATTACTTATGTGTGAAATAATAAAATACAAACGCGATAAAACATGCCTAACATCCAGTAATCATT
>JARFOC010001088.1:0-12397 GCA_031763485.1 Osmoderma eremita | reverse complement strand
GCATGAAATTACCTACTATTTTGTATTATATTAATGGGTATTTTAATGTCTTTAAGTTGAAGTTACTAAAAATAATTTATTCTGGTTTTATTTTATAAATATATATATTCTAGGATGAAAAAAGAATTGAGCGTAAATGATGAGATCAATGGTGAAAGAGATGATGCGGGAGTTGAAAAGTTGAACAAAATATTTTTGTTAAAAATACCTTTGAAATGCTTTAAACATAATAAATAACGCCTTTAAATGATACTGCAACCAAGCAGTATGTGGAGCATAGTTGATATTCTATTTTTTTGAGTTTTAGTAAAGTGTTCATGTCTTCATTGGTTGAGATTTTTTTTTTATTTTAAAATTTTTCTTAATGTCCTGTATAGGATATTCAAAACGCATTATCATTTTTCATTGCTGTTGTGTGCCGATAGAACTGACAATTTTCTAACACCAATACACTGATGGTGTTTATTTTTTTATTCCAGACAAAACAAACAAAAATAAATGTCTATAGTTCGTTCACCGGAACAGATGGTGTGATCACGTGATGATCATGCATTGTGCACGTGCAAAGCCGGTTTTACACTGGAAAGCAGAAAAATAGTTATTTCCATCCAGTTATGACTATTTGTAGCCTATTTCGGGAACATATTCGTCTTTATATTGAAAAGTAAATTTTCATTTTATGTTTTTGCTGTCTATTGCAATCTGTTTTTATTTTAAGGTGGAGCAAACAAATAGTAATGTATAAGATGGCGTAGGTGGAAAATTAAAATATTAAAGTGTGATTGGCGCAAAAGTAAAGCTATAAAAAACGATAAAATGTTATTAAAAATGTAGTTGTACCCTAACAAAGGAAAATCACGTTTTATTTTATTTAGAAGATGTTTTAATTATGTATGTGTTTATGCTTATGAAAAAATTATTAATAAAAATTATGTGATTAGCCACCTTTAAAATTCCAACACTACAAAAAAAGGAGCACCAAAAAGCGCGCTCAACGTTCTGTATATTGTATATTAAATACAAAGTACATATATTGACACTGTTTTACCATACCCGATATGTTTTATATGCGAATAGAGTCTTAAAAAAGACACAAAGAAGAAAAAGACCAGATCAAAACTGAAATGAATAAATACACGACGCCTCTGAGGAATAAAGGGGTTATGTTTGATTATATATGTATAAATATTGCGCGTCCTTGGTATACAATGCAGGGATGTATTATACATTTTAAATCAATGAATTAAATTTATTATTATCTCTCTGTCCTATTTTAGCAGTGCAATTGTAATATTTGTTTTTAGCAAGAAACAGATATTGAATCTTAGAACTCTTATGATGCTATTTTCATCCTTGTTTAAACAGTTTATAGCATCATTCGAATAATCACTTCTTGAATTTTAAAGGGCGCCTTTTAATACGATTGTTTAGTTTACATCATTTGCAATGGACTTTTCGCGATTTCTTACCAACCAATAGAAAGCTTAGTTTTCGTATCATGCATTTTTCATACTCCACCTGTTCGGTGAATAAAGTATAGATTGCCATGACCTATATACTATATAACTATACTTTTTTCCATAGT
This sequence comes from Osmoderma eremita, assembly GCA_031763485.1. Classification (NCBI taxonomy): domain Eukaryota; kingdom Metazoa; phylum Arthropoda; class Insecta; order Coleoptera; family Scarabaeidae; genus Osmoderma; species Osmoderma eremita. Next base: position 10,812 of record JARFOC010001088.1, on the reverse strand, counting down.
AAATACAATATAAGATAATAGGAGACAGAATCTTGACGTATTAGAACAAAATCCTATAACAGTTTAATGTGTGACTCTAAATACGTATTTCGGCCACTAAGTTGTCATCCTCAGTAATAAGTACTACTGCTACTAGCATATCTGTCAAGGTTTTACCTTAGTCAGGGATACTAAGTCACACTTTTTTCGTTTGTGGTGTTACTGATGGCGGCAACTTAGTTGTCGAAATACGTATTTAGAATCATTCACTCATTAAAGCGGTAAGGGTGTTTTTGATTTAGCTGCAACTACAAATCTATGGGTGGCTTTATATGTCCAAACTTTTATATCAAAAGCTCGTCGTTGAAGATACATTACTAAATACTATCTTTACTTCTCAGATGTGCTTAGCGATACCGAGCATGAACAAGATGAAGGTGGAGTTGTGTCGGAAACGGAAGCTATCCCCAGCGGTCCTCGTAAAGTCGAATGTCCGGAAGATGAAGAATTTCTAAGTGCCCTTGATAAGATGGTGTCCGAAAATATTCAAGAACGAATGCGCGAAACCGTCAAAGCAACGAACATAGACATATCAGTTCCTATAGTGGTCAGATCGAATAAAAAGACTTACGATCAGCTCCAAGTTAGTTCGGTAAGTATACCCCTGCGCATGAGTGGCGGGGTATGAAATGTTAATTGTGGTATTTCTTCAACCGTAGGAGAGTCAGGATAAGGAGTCTAGTACGATGGGATTCGTTTTGATGCTGAGGAAAGGCAACAAGCAACAGTACAAAACTTTCGAGGCGGATATCAATTCTGAACTTGCTCAAAATCTGCGCGATCAAGAACTGGCGCAACGCGAAGAGAAATTGAGAGTGAAACGTTTAACTTTGAACATCACCGAGAGGTTCGAGGAAGAAGATTATCAGGAAATGATGCAGACGCAACAGAGGCCTGTCACGCAAAACTTAAATCGCGAACGGAAAAAGTACCAGCATCCGAAGGGTGCGCCAGACGCAGATTTGATTTTCGGTCCAAAACGTGTTCGTTGAAAATTGTGCTTTATACATTTATTTCCTTTTTCTACTGATGGACTGTAATTAAAAAGACTATATGGTTGATACAGTTTTATTTATATGCTTAAGAGTCCTATGAATTAATTTGTTATATAATAAAACGTTACGTCAAAAAATATAAAACAGCGTATCAAATAACTTAGGTTCCTTTGAGTTCTTAAATATTACACACATAAATGTATAGTTATTCATGCCAAATTGAGTTAATTATTATTGAACGATATAAATACAAATATGATATATAATATCATTTTGTCTCCTAATAAGTATCGTTTGAACAAATCAAATAAAGCACACACAATTTATTTGTTTACTTTAAAAATCGTATATAAAACGCCTATAAATAACCATGTATAAGCCTTAAATCTAGTGCACGGTATAACATTTCTAAAAATTAGTCAGCGTCTTCAAATTCTTCATCATTCTGGTCTCCATTAGTGTGATCATATGTTACAGTCACAGTATGCTGTTGCATTTGAGCAGATAAATTATCTATAACTACAAAAAGAAATCACGTCAAGCAAAAGAGCCTTATAATACGGCATTAAAATACCTCCTGTGTCACCCTCAGATCTAAACTCATTCATTTCGTTTTGTATTATATTTCTTTCTTCAATACCTTCATCTGCATCTTCATATACATCATCTTCGTCGCTCATCACATCGTCAGGATCAGGATTTAATGCCTACAAAGAAGAAATACCTAAAAATACTGATATACCCGTATGCCCACATCAGAGCGGGGGATTGCTTTGTGAATGGCAACCGCGCATCCGAGTCGCACTGAGAACGAGATATGTTCATAAACCGAGCAAGGGTACGCACGCATATCTCAATCACGTAATACTGCGTAATTTTTCTATGCTCTCAGATTACGGTAAAAAGTAATTCCAAGTAGGAAAATAACCAATGATTCTTAAATAAATTGAATAATAAATTGAAATTCTAATAGTTATAGAGGGTTCGAAAATAGTCCCATCCGCGGCCAAACAATAGCCGAGTCTACCGTAAAACTCCCGCCTCACTGCCTCGAGATTTCTAGGCGTTATTGTCGGAAAAATTCTCAACAGTTCTACTTGCAACGGTTGCAAGCCTCCTATTGTTGTAAAGATTTTGTTTCACATAACCTCACAAAAAATCGCAGGGATTGGGGTCGGGTGATTGAGGTGGCCATTATATCGTACCCTTCCCGGCAATAACACGATTGGGAAAGGTGTTTCTAAAAACTCCATTACTAATCTGGCGTTACGAGCGAGACAACCGTCTTGCACAAACCAAATTGCATCAAAATCGGGGTTAAGTTCACGGACAGCGGGAATAACTTGCGTTCGCAGCAAATCTAAATATTTCATTCTATTCAAATTGCCGTCGATAACAAATGGCCCTACGGGTATCTTGGGTGATATACTCGTCCAAACGTTAAGTTTTTCGGAGTACTGAGTTCTTACATTACGGGCCAGATGTTGATTTTCTCCAGACCAATATCACACGACTGAGGGATTATACTTGCCATGACGTGAAAAGACTCGTCGGAAAACAGAATACTTTTTTTTTATAAAATATTCGACCTCGTTAGCCCTTTCCACCACGGACGTACAAAACTCCATTCTTGCAAAATTGTCCTCGGGAAAAATCTCCTGTCACTTTTCACCTTTGTAACTTTTGTGTTTGTTGCATTTCAGGATGCGTTCCTCTGTACTTCTACTGACACCGATTTGTCTAAAATCACTTCATTCGGTTTTAATTTGAACGCAACCGCCTTAGTAGCTTTCTATTTGGATAACCGGGAATACTTCGTCTACTACAACGGCATCTATTCCAACACCTACACTGCTACTTCGGGTGTTCCACAAAGGTCGAACTTTGGCCCTCTTTTATTCAACATCTATATTAACGACCTTCTGTTAGCAGAGAGCAGTTCTTGCGTATGCTGATGATTTACAACTTTTTGCAAGAGTATGTTCAATCTCAGACTGCGAGCATTTGTAGAATGACCTGCATGTTATTAATGATTGATGTCAAAACAATAAGATACAGATAAATGCGCAATTGTCCCTTGTACTACTTCCCAAACCCACTGGTTTTTAACCATTCAGTTGGGCAGCTCGCGATTCCAAGTGAAGGATCTTGGTGTCATATGCAATAACAGACTGCAGTTTTCAGAGTTTTGTATGTCTAAATCGCGATCGATAAGTTATTAGAACTTGCAGAAGCTTAATTTGGACACGATAAAGAAACTTTTTTAGGCAATAGTCAGATAAAAATTCGAATATGCTTCTTTAATTTGGTATCCCTCCTACACTTATCAAATATTGCTTGTAGAAAAAGTGTAAAAGCGATTATCAAGAATTGCTTGATGAACATAACTTTCAGAGTCTTGGCTGCTGTTGGTTTTACGGTCCCAAAAGATGACACGCGTTCTACGTATACTTTCTTTGTACTACGTGCGATAACAAATACATTACTTAGAGCACACTACATCTAGAAGTTCCCCATTTGCATTATTAAGATAACACCCATAGAAATGAGATTTTTAACAAGAATCAAAGACAAAACAAAAATAGAGAAAACCATAAATACAATGTGTAGAAAAAAATTGAAAAAACCAATTGAAGTGGTACAGGCACATGAGAAGGATGCCAGAGGAAAGGATAGTCAGACAGGTGTGCGAAACTAAAATAACTAAAAAGAAAGCAAGAGGTAAGAAGTATGTGGCTAGAGGAAGTATGGGCAGCAGTTAAGAGAGGAATTAAGTGGTAAGAACCACAGCAAAATAGAGAAATATGAACAAATTTGCAAAGGACAGATTCTCATGACTCATAAAAGCCATACACCTTTGAGGGTAAAACTGGCTCAAAGATTATGATGATCATTAAACGTGACAAACTTAAACTTGAAACATTTAATATTCATAAATAACTTACTTGACACTCCTTCAGAGCTTCATACATGGAATGCAATATATTCGAATCACCTGGAGCTAAAATCAACTCAGAAATATCTGGCTCGGACTCTGCGTCGCTGTCTGACATATCATCAGCTTCAACTTCTACTTTTTCCCCTAAATTAATATACAAATTTAGCATCCATAAATAGAAAGCAATGAAATGTTATTTACCTGGCATTGTTACATGCGTATCGATCATTATATAAATGCACTCTTTCGGGTACACGTTTGGATCTGTGGATGTTGCGTGTAAACTAATGTGGTGATACGATAAACAGAATCCACGTTCGTCATTTTCCTGATGTTTCCAGCTCACACTCCTAAAAGAAACATTTTCTTTTCTTACATGCTGTAACATATTTTGAAATGGTTCTAACCTTTCACTAATATAAAGGGTTCCAACGCCCAAATCCTTCTTGTCGAGTACCGCTCTTGTCTCCCTAGATTCAAACCGTATCGCTGAATCGGGTTGCACAAAAGATGTTAGGACAACCATTTTAATGTACGTTTAAAAATTGATCTTGTTTTTACGGCTTTTTAATAAATTTGAAATAAATCTGTCAAACCTTAATTATATTCCAGACCTGCAACGTGAAGAAACTTTGTAAATCATGGGTTGATCTATTCCCCTATTCATACGATTACGATTCGCTTTGTTTAAATAGGTATGTGAATGCATAAATATTTTTTGACAGTTAACAATATTTTACGCCAATTTGATTAATTTGCAATAATTATCAAATTTCATTAATACCTTTTATATAAATTTGTTTGGGGAAAATGTGTTGATAAATGTTTTGCAGCTCATATCAGTTATGTTCGAGTGAAATTCTACTATTTTATTAGTTCCTTATAAATTTAGTTCCTCTATAAGCGGTTTAACCGAGAGGGCAGTGCAGTATCTTATGAACTTAAATTTACTTTGCCCGGAAATTAAATAAATATTATTACTAGGTTACAAATTTGGAAAGCTTCAGAATACCTATAGAGACCTATAGATTGTATCCAATTATACCCTGAGCATCTGAGCATTATTCAACAAATGCTTGCTCATGTTAACAAAATATGAAAATCAATTTGTAAAATGGATGGAATGTATTTGTAAAAAATTAAATGTAACAACTTTAAAAATAAATCGCAAAAATTAGCAATATTTTGTTCTTCCTATTTGTATTTGAGACTTAATAGTGATACTATTTTTAATAATTTTTGCTACAAACCTAATATAACTGCAATAATTATTGAAAATAACTTCATCATTAAAGAAATTTTACCTCTTACATATTTCTAAATTTAAAATTCCGCCACGCTTTCATTTACATGTTTAGTTACTTTAGAAACGGCTCAACTTAGATGGCGCGGTTGTGTAGTTATTTGGTAAACGAGGAAGAGGGTTCTCAAAACCTACGTCAGGTAAAATTTTTGGTTATGTTTTAATAAAACCTGCTTTGTTATGTTCTAAACTGTGAACGAATAATGGAACACCAAAAAGTTTCTTACTACAATGAAATTTCGATGATGATGTTTGGCTTTGGTGATAGTCACAAACCAAATCCAGACACAGTTCGCCTAGTAGAATCTATAGTTTTAAGTCAGCTACGGTTAATCATACAAGAAGCAATCAAATATGGTAATCACGATACACTCAGAGCAGAAGAATTGGTATTTTTAATGCGAAAAAATAAATACAAAATGAGACGTTTCGTTAAGTACCTCCAGAATCTAGAGATTAAAAAAAGGGTTTCATCGGATATAGTAAGTTTGACAGAACTACCTAAAAGTAGTCTAGTAGAATTCATTGAAAGAATCGATGAGACTGGAGAACTGACAGATTTAACTGAATTTGATGAAGTGAAGCATGACAGGCAAGTGAGGGCTGATCGAATATCGATCGTATTAGACGAGGAAAAGTACGTAAAATTTGCAAAAGCACGAGCTGCGTCATTTAAAAGTAAACAGATGTCTCAAGTACGGAATTTTGAAAAACTTCGTTTGTGGGTCGATCCAAAACGTGATATTATGTATACAACATCAGCATTAGATGTTCTATCTTACTATGCATACGAAACTGTGGCACAGTTAACCGATTATGCATTACTTGTTAGATTGGATAGTCGCCGTACCAGTGATCCTCTAGCAAATTTAAGTGGTGCCTATTATACAGGAGCAATGTTTAATGGGGAACATCGTTTCAATGGTGTTAATCCAGATTATAGTAGAGTATACAATGGGCAACCACCTATCAGTGTGTCAGAAATTAAAGAAGTAATGAGGCGACTAACTACTCCGGTAGTGGGGAAACTTAATTTTGGGAAGAAATTACCAGATTCACAGTTTATAATAGCCATATAAGTGGTACTGTTTTTATTTTAATATTTAAGTGCGAAATATAAAGAAATATATAAACGTAAATAAATTTGTTTTATTTTGAAAGTACTATAATTAGTAAGCGGTATCTCGTGACAAATATGTAAACTAAAAATGTTTAAATATTTAGATTAAAATAAACCGTATAGATGTCTCTTGCCATTGCATTGTTTCGAACAGCTGATTCCATTTATCAAACATTTGTTGTATGGGGTTATCGCACACATGCGAGACAGCATCATGGTAAATTATATGCTCGACAAAGATGGACAGTAGTGTGTAGAAAATGGCAGCAGTAGGTTCATCAAACTTTGAATGTTTAGAAATAAAAACCCGTAGTATAGAGCAAACCCTGCTACCTCTTATTAAACAGGTAAATCAAAGCAGTTTTCGGTTTGCACAACGATTTTGAGTTTGCCTTACACTCAACTCTAAAGCACAGCTTTCAAAATTCTGTTTCTAATTCTATTGTATGGGTGTGCACTTTGACATTTTCCTTGGCACAAAATTATTATTAGACCTTCGATTTTTTATATTTTTAATTCCCCTGAGGAGTGCCGATCGGTCGGCGGGGGGCCTCTGGTCCACCGCAGTTTTTTCTCGCCACAAAATTAACGTCGCGGAAGTGAGGTTATGTTTTTGTTTATTTAGCAACATGTGAGTTCGTTGTTTTTACGCAAGCGTAATAATGATTTTTCTTAATAACAATTAAGGGAATTTGTCAGGGTGCAAGGTCAGAATTCTTATTTTACATTAATTAATGGAGGAGATAGACACGTTTCGTTATTATATTGATTTAAAATTTCTTTTTCATTGAATACTATTTTAATAAGAACCTACAAAGTTAAATTCGGCTAATTAGAAAGATCGTAATATAATAACTGGGATTAAGAGCTTGAGGTGAGGTGTTTTGCATGTTTTTACTGTTAATGTTTATGCATGTTACAGTCTAGTACCTATGTTATTTATAATTATGTGTAACAAGAAATGATATTTAGAAACGTTAGATATACTATATAGTTTTAGGTTTCGCGTAGCGCTACGTATATTTAATATTAAGTTAAAGTGATAGTCAAATAGAATACAACAGCCTTGTAAAATAATGTAGCACTAAATGAGTGGGAACTAATTGTAATTTCTAAGTGCGCTCCTACTATTGAACATCTTCACGACCGTAATTCAGCTGTTATATACATAATAATAATTTTCATGAAAATATAAATTGTTGCTTAAAACTTCTTAGGTAAGTAGAGGTTTGTAAATATTTATTTTATTTTAGTTACTTTTTGTATCTTCTATCTTAAGAAATACGCTCTAAGTAGCATCTACTCTTCTAAAACGTCCACGTTAATTATTCTTAATTGGTGGCAGCTGGTAGACTAGTAGACATAGGCCTCGTTTTAGTAATTAGCAGATGTCCGCTCGGGGAGGGTTTCGCCATCAAACTCTATAAACCGTGAGAAATAATAGGTCTAGACGAGACTCAGGTTTCGATGGCTGAGATTATCGATTGGCGGTGGTCTCCTTATACTTGCGGTTTTCAGTCCCACACACACATCCTTACGAAGGATCTACTCTTGTGCTGAATAATGCGTGTAGTACAGTGAAACCGCATCGATCTCATGTAGAACCCTAGAATGCCACTTACCCGGAGAACAAAAACGGATATCCGGTTAGGAGTTACGTTAGGTAGCAAGTTTTAGAAGTTTCTCAGATTTATTTCTCACAACGAATGAATTAGTGTTGTGAAAAATGAATGAAATATGCCCTTGCTAAGGTTAATTGAACGTATGCATTCGAAAGCATTGGCTTATCGAATGCGGAACTCGATAAGGTGAAGTTTTTGAAATCACCTATAAAAATAGCTGCCGATATGTACTATCTTCTTCAAATTATATGCGAATTCACACATATACACATCTTCGATTGTTTATGCAAACGAAACTAGACGTACATGCAAAATATAATTCCATAGATTCTGTTGAAACTTATGAAAATACATCGGAAGATTTGTGGAGCTTCGAATCGCAATTAATTTGAAAAAGATGGTACATACGTACGTACTTGGAGCAAGCAAATGAATAAGAAGGTCGTAGATGAACTTTTTGCAAACAGAACGAAGGGCCGTTCTCTTTATTTGTTGCATTTTTATTTCAATTGCGGAAACGGTTTGAATGTATGAAATGTGTTTGCATCCACTCAAGATTATACTGTTGTTTTAAGATAACATATTCATATTTTTTCCATTAATTAATGTTAAAGTTTTAATATTTTGTGCTGTAGTCACGTAATTGAGATCAATCACTAACAAAGTTTCCTAACCTATTAGCATTTAAAATAATAGGATACAGTGGCTTGAAGTAGTAGAATTAAATCAAAAAATACATGAAATTACAGTTTCTGCATTTTTTTGGCGACAACTTATTTACAATTGTAAATTTGCTAAAATAATTCACCACAACCAAGAAATTTAGTTGTCCCAGTGAATAAAATCTATACCAATTTTTTGCCATGGCTTATGTGATGTTAATGGCTCTCTCTGATTGCTTTTAGAATATGATTGGCAAGCCAATCATATTCAAGTTTCTCAATATCACTCATAATTCCAGGATAGTAAATACTTTCTTGTGCACGTTTTTTGCAGGATACTATCTCCTGATACGATTGATGTATAACGTTTAAAAAAATTTCCCTCAATTTTTTCGGAATTATTAGTCTTTTCTTGTAAAACAGAAAATTTTGAAGGAGATAAATATAATGCCGAATATCCCAGTATTTTTTAACTTCGGTACTCACATAATTTGACTTTTTGAATCGTTTCATCATCATCCATCGCTTTCTGTAAGCGCTCCTCATTTTCTCTTGTCGCAGATATGACAGAATATACTTTAAGATTAGTGTCTAAATAGATGAATATGCAATCGGCTTGTTTTCTTGACTTATAATAGCACCCAAGCCATAGGGACTTGCATCAACAAACAATGTGATTTTCTTGGTCGGGTCAAAGTAAGCCAGCGTTGGAGTTGATGTAATCAACTTCTTTATATGGTTAAAACATTTTTCTTCACTTTTGTCCAAGTCCATTCGATTTTGTTGCTCATCAATTTCCTAAGGGGACTCGTCTCCTCCGATAGGTTAGATATGAACTTTGCTAGGTATACAATCATACCCAGAAATCTCTGTAAATCTTTCTTACATTTGGGGGTTTTCATTTCTTGAATAACTTTCGTCTTCTTTCTGTCAGGAGATATACCACTCGCATCTATCTCATGCCCGATGAACTTCAGTTTAGATACACCAAACTGGGATTTATCTACATTTATAAGTCCTCTTTGACTAATCTTTTCTAAGACAATATTCGAATTTTGATTATGTTCTTCTAGAGAACGACCATAAATAACAATATCATCAAAATAGGAAATTACACCATCTACTTCATTCAAGATCTCATGTACATACCTCTGGGATATCTCTGGGGCGGATGTCAATCCGTCTGGTAATGTCAAATATCGGTATCGTCCAAAACTAGTTGCTATTGTACATACCAATGAACATTCATATGTCAATGGGATTTGTAAAAATGCAGATGAGGCATGTAATAGACTAAATATTTAGCTCCAGCGAAAACAAACTGTCTTGTGTAGGAATATGAAATATTTCTCGTTTCACATATTCATTCAAATGCCTTGGATCCATACAGATTCTAATATCATCATTTAGCTTAGGAACAGGCACAATGGGATTAACCCAATCTGTAGGTTCTATTACTGGCACTATTATTTTATTTGCCATCATTTCATCTAGCTTTGCCTTAACTTTGTCCTTGAGAGCAATAGATATTTTTCTAGGAGGATTAACAATAGGAACAGCATTTTCTCTTAACACAATTTTACATAGCATATTAACTTTTCCTATTCCATTAAAAACATGTTTGTATTTTTCTAACAATACATTTAACTGATCAGTATTAAGTTTGTTTAATTTCAGATACAAGTGTGTTTTTATTAAGAATGCCAAGATCTTTAATAGCAGTTAATCGTAATACTGATGTAGGAGCATTTGTCTTGAGTACATAAAAAAGCAATCTTTTGTTTATGGTGTTTAAATTACAATTTAAATATATTTGACCCTTAATTTTAATATCATGTCCTGAATACGATGTTAACAGAGCAGAAGAAGAAAATTTGTTGAAATCTTAACCTGACTATCTGTATCAATCTTAAAATTAGTACTATAATCACTAATATTTACTGTTTCAAACCATTCGAGTGAATTAACGTAGCTATTCATTACAGACCATACTACAGGGTGTTCAAAAATTTCGGGGCACTATTGCTAACTTTCTTATTATTAATGCTACAGATTTGATTAAATTAGCAATGATTCAGTGTTTTCAGTGTTGATTAAGGTGCAATTGAGAAAAAAGCAATTGAATGATGCGTT
>JARFOC010001086.1:0-32059 GCA_031763485.1 Osmoderma eremita | reverse complement strand
TTCCTTTGTGGTTTTCTGCTGAGGATGGCAACTTAGTTGCCGAAATGCGTATTCAGAGTTATTTACTCAACAAGGTGATAAGGGGTATTTTTTAACGTAAATTTATTTTAAGCCACCGTATCCTATACCTAACCTACATAAATTTATAACACAAATTTAGAAAGTCCCTCTGTAGGAATCGATTTATTCGAAGTTATTTCCAAGGGGATCTTAGACGTAAATATTGTATATTGGACATAACTGCCCGGAACATAAACCTTTAACCCATGGGGGACTTGACATAGCGCGGTTATTTGACAGTAATTTAACAAGCTTTTTGAACATCTTCTGAAATAAAGCAACAGGTAGAAATCCTTTTATTGCTGGGCCCGTTTCATTCTCAAGATCAGATTTAGAATTTTTTAAAATCGTCTGGTTTAATGAAACTCCTAAAAAACCCAAAGGAAATTTTCCAAATAAAATTATTTATAATTAAGCTAAAGAATATTTTTCAGTTTAATGTCGTGGCAAATTCAAGAAAGAGCGGTTATTTAAAGTAAGGAAGAGAATAATGAAGAAATGCCATACAGGGGAGAGGGTAGGACACATTTCATATATACTATACAGGTAAAGATAGCAAGGACTGTGGGGCAGCACAATAAACACACTGTTCGGATTACCGGTGCCGGACTTGATGATGGGAATTCCCGAAACACGTGTCGTCTCGAATTAATTAATACTTGTGCGGGAGGAGTAATCCGAACAGTGTGTTTATTATACTATACAGGGCTAAGATATTTAAGATATTTATGAATTCAAAATAATATTGTCAAAATTCATTTATGCAGTAATTTATTCAAATTCTACTTAATTCTATTAATTCTACTTACCCAGAGATAAGGTATAGTAGAGAATGGCAACTTAATATCGTGAAATGGCACTTGCGTTCTGTGCGTTCTACCTTATGAAAGTAAATTAAAATTCGCTATGCGGCATTTTTAAGTTACTATATTTCCCGGTTTTTTGAAGGTCATTATAAATTTTATTGATATTGAGCACTAATATATGATCGAATTTATTGATCTGGATAGCAGTTATGCATAAATCCATAAAAGAAATAAATTGGTTTGATTACGTATATGCAGTAGAATGGTGCTCAACATCAACAAGGAATTCTTTACTACTATATTCTATATAATTATTAAAACAAAAATGAACAGATGTTTATACGGAAGTCTTTATTTTTTCCGTAATTCGTCTTCAGGATTAGTTACACAACACTTTATGGGAGGCATCGCTATTAAATAAATGTAATTAATTGATTTGTTTTAAGGTTACGTACGTATATTACGTAGGTAACCCTAAAACAACTTACAATTTTCAATGGAATTCGTTACATGCCCATAAGTCAATCTGAAATCTACATGAAATCCGTGAACTTTATGGACTAATCACTACCCGTTTATTACTGCAATCCTACTACCTGCCTACTTCACTGCGAACACGGAATTGTAAATTTCAAGCTATCAAAATATGAAATTGTAGCCCTGCGAACGCATAGCAGTCAGTGCACATGCGAAGTTCAATTTCGGATAGCTTCTGACTGCACTGCGAACAAAGCTAATAAGAGTCTGTACTATATTAATCACTACACTAACTAATTGTAACTAATAACACAAGAAACATCTAGAACAAAATTGACCAAATCAAACATGCGCAATCAGCCGATTGCATCTGACAAGCATCAACAATAAAATGGCTTCATTCGTTATCGTTTGTACCTGAAGTACGCTAACTACAGCGCCACCTACCACCAGAAAGTAAACTAGAACTTGTATCACCCGACTTATAATTTACTTCGCCTCCCATTTAACTACCTTTAGACTTCATGTGCAAATTCACTTACACTAAATATTACCTCTCATATAATTTTCCAAGGTAGCCTAATTACACCAATCTGATCTTTTAAATGTGTGTATCATTTTGACATTAACATAAACCCTTAAAAGTCATATTGTAGTTGTACAGTTTATAATTTGAATATTTGAATTTGGCGCGCTCGCGCATATGCAATTGAAATCAAACCTATTCCCTTGTGAAAATCAGTCAGGCGCAGTCGTTACAAAACCATTCATGTGTTTGTTATTTTACCTCACTGTAACCCAGCAATTTAGAAGCTAGAAATAATGTACAGCATTATTTACAACTATCACAGAAGCTACGCATTCATAACAGCAGTATATCCAACACATTAGTTAAATTGATCTACTTTATGGAATCTATTCTAAAAGCAAGACACGCAGAATGATGAATAAAAAAGCGTAGCTGCAGTTCTTTGGAAAGCGCTATTAATGCTCACAGGGGTCACTCTCTCACAAATGCATACGAAAGAGACAGTTATGCACTTGTATGGTGAACTTTTATTTGAAACAACTGCTTTCATTCACAGTTTGATTGCGATACGATTAAAATCAATTTAGGTTATAATATTTGTTACTAAAGCATTGCAAAAATCCAAGGATATATTTCTTTAATAATGCAATAATAGGTTACTTTTACTGATAAACTATTACACTAGGATCTCAAAATGTTTGTGTTGAAATTTAGGTAATATCACGTAAATAAGGGAAGTATGGTTAACATCCATGAAATTGTAAAAACTAAGAGGAATTTAATATTAACACAATATTCTGAACTTACAAGCTACGATGTAACAGAAAATGTAAATCGATTAGCGGCTATTTCTAAATATAAAACGTCTTACGATTCACTCTTGCAGTGCAGCGTGTTAAAAGTGTAGATACTGCTGGCGAGTCGAGACCGAAGGATGTGCGAAGGACTTGGCAAATACTAGGTACAAAGTGAAGAGGTCCTCTCGACCACCTGTGCAGTATCGCTAATTACGGTCCCTAATTAAAGCGCGCCTCCGCATGCTAGTTTCTTTATTACAAGATGCGACTCCGGTGCATGTCGACATCATTAGCGTATGTGCTCTAAAACAGCTCTTTGGCTAATTCAATTATCTTCACCATGATTAGGTTTTCGCCAAGACGTCGATTGTTATGGTCGCTTTGTTATATTTGGGCGTTGCATTAGCCTGCCAGTTTGCGTTGATGGTGACAAGATATAGAGTAGACACGACACGCAAAGAGAGTGGATAATAGCACAATAATTGTCGTGTGCAAATGTGAGTTGATGGATTTTGTTTTCATTTATTTGAGGGACTTCTAGAATGTTTGAAGGATTCATACGCTTAATAATAAATATCTAGCCTAGTATAAATGCCATATAACTGTCTGCTGTAAGTTGCATGATTATAGTTACCGATAGATTCACTTAAAACTATGGAAAGGTAAACTTCTTTATACTTCAGGTTCATTATTTCTGAAAAAAAAGGATCACTACTTACATATGTTAAATTTTAGGTATCTTAGATAGATATCTTAGATTATAGATATTATATTGCATTAATAACAAATTATGCTGGCAAAATATGAGCACGCCTGTCGATTATTTTTAATAAACAAAATAATGAGCATTGGAATTGCCTATGTACTGTAATGTTTCAAAAGCTGACGTTATGAGGTTATGTCTAAGTTAACTTACTACTTATGTCTACTTATGTGACGAATAAACGAATAAATACGTTTACACATGTTGATTCCTTTTATTCCAATAGTTAGATAAACAGAATTACTATTAAAATCCATACAAGAAGTCATAGCATAGCACAATTTCTCATTTATTTTAGAATTATTATTTTACATTAAAATTACAATATTATATCTCCTTTTTAATTAGGCACATATTAGTCTTTTCCAATTCACTCATAAATAATTTACGGTTGAGTATGTGTGCATATTAGTAAAAGTCTTCAATATACTATGAGTATGTGCCGGATCGTAAAATTACGGTTTTATTAGTCGTTGGAACAAATATTGAATACTTAAAAATATTTATTTGAAATTTGCCGCCTTACAAAATGCCGGGATAGCGCAGTGGTAAGAGCGCTGGGCATCCGTCCTGGATGTTGATGGTTCGAATCTCCATGCCGCAATCGATTTAAAAAAAAGTCGATTGCAGCCGGTGATCGGTGCCTCTCCCGGTATCCTTCAGTGCTGGGGCAAAAATCGGCACTGCTGCCCTCTCACTGCGAGGAGACGCAGTAACAAGTCATACACTACACACACACACAGTACACACGGAGGAGGTAGCAACAAAGGGCCCAATTGGGTGGCCCAAGTGCGTGCGGCCTACGGCCTCCTCCCCACCCATGGACTTTATCCTTTTATCCGCCTTACAAAATTAATTTCTTTAAATCCTGTAGATGATGCAAAATAGTTCCCTCTGTTGATATTGCAGTGTCATATTTCTAAGAAATTATTTCTGATTTTTATTCATTTAAGTGACTGCAAGATGCTGCACAATATCTTCTATAGATTCATCCAGATAATGGTAGAGGGAATGTTTTAAAGTACGTTTGAAGAAGTATTATTGTAGTTGGTATTCATTATAATGTTACGTTTATATAGTGAGCACGTAAGGGTTGGAATACATTCTTTTAAAATTGAGGTGTTTCTTTCTGGAAGAGACGCTCGGGCTGTTTTCGAGAAAAATGCACTATAACTTGAAACATCAACATATTATTATTATTTAGAAAAACTAGTAGGATGCAATAGAAAATAAAAATTATTTTATCAAATGTTGGAAATGACCTCCACCAACTTCCTGGCAGTATCCAAGACGATATTGAAATTCCTGAAAAACGTTAGGTCATTTCGTCTCTTATCCTATTCTTTAAGTCTTCGATGTTGTTTGGTCGATTAACGTAGACCTTACACTTAAGATAACCCCACAGAAAATAATCTAAAGGGGTCAAATCTGGAGATCTGACCGGCCACTCAATTGGCCCCCGGCGACCAATCCATCGTTCAGGGAAAACCGTATTGAGATACTCACGCACATGACAAGTGTAATGGGCTTGATCTCCATTTTGCTGATACCATAAGAAATCATTTCATGTGTCAGGATCATCTGGTGCGCGGTATAAAGTGGCAAGATATGGTACTAGGTCATCTTCTAGAAATGCTAAATATCTGTCGCCGTTTAAGTTCTCATCAAAGAAAAAGGGCCCCTAAATCTTGCCTTCAACAATGCCGGCCCAAACATTAACTTTTTGAGGATTGAGGGTTGAGTAGGGTAGATTAATGTTCGAATTGCTTTCCTCCGGAGTCTTTAATCTATAAGTTGCTATTGTAGAAGTCAGTACGTGAATACAATTATTGTTAAAACTGGTTTGTGCGTTATTGTGTTTGAAAAATATGTGGATTTAACAATTTTGTCCGACAGGAGTAATCCGAAAAGTGTGTTTGTGGTATTCAGTCTGGTAAGTAAAATGGTTTACGTATAGGACACGATACAAAAATATGTCAGAATTTGACGTAGAATTTAAAAATTAAATAAAAGAGGTGCTTTTTATGGATAAGTGAGCTGCCACAACATGTTTTTGGGTCAGCCTGTATACATCAGAAAAACGGCAACTAAAATCAAAAATCGACAAGTCCGAGTTTTTCATCGAGAAAAAAAAACACCTGAATTTTAAACGAATTTATTCCAACATTTGCGTGCTCACTGTATATTGCATTGTATCTATGTTGTTTCCAGAGAACTTTTTTGTTTAGATATATATAAGCTATTTGAAATGTTATGTATAACTATGTATGGAAGGAAGGTTATTTTAAAATAAATATGTATATTGCATTTTAATTGTATACCTGCACCGAAATTACAAACTTTGAGACTATTTTTACGTATGTATATCACCTGTAAACGATAGACAAGAATTTGATACTTTGTAGCCTCTCAGATGTAAAATGACTATTTATTAAATGGGGTTACAGTAACCTATTTATTAAGTGGTAAAATTACACAAATTTTATTTTCTATGTATATATTGCAATGATCTTTTAATAACATCTTGTCGTTTCATTGTTATTGTAAAGGTTCGTGAGCCAGGAAGCAATCGCTACCATCGAATTGTTGATCATCTGGGATAATTGAATACGCAAAAGCCTGTCACCTATACGATGGGCATTTGAAATTTAACATTAGAGATTCCATTAATATCCGTGGGTCAACCGGTAAAGACGGTCTCTGTTTGGTAGGGAGTAAGGGTAAGTCCAGCCAGCGACAAGAAATGGGCATAAATAATGTTACTAAATCAAAAAAATACTTTATTGTTTTTATAACTTGTAAATTAACACAAACTATTATACACCACACAACACTGCACAACCGAAGTGTTTTGAACTAGTTTTACGCATCACATCACGAATCTACCAAACGAAGAACGCCAGTGGAATTCATCGAGTCCAAGTTGTGACCACAGAATCTCGAGGGCGCTCAAGAGAGCCATATACAGTATAGTGAATGAACCATTCGACAATGCAATTATATCGTAGTACCGCAGAATAATAATGGATTGCCGTTGTGATGATGACAAATATTGCGAGAGTAACGGGGAAAAAGGAAAAATCAAATTGAAGAATTGTAAAAGTCAGAAAACTAAAGAATAAAAAAATAAAGAGAAAATAGTAAGAAAGAGAGTGATAAGAAGGAGTGTTAAGGAAAGTGAGGTGAAGGAAGTATTGGAAGGATGAAGAAGGAGTGACGAGGTTGCAGAGAAGTGGGTGGAACACATACACACACATATACGAGTTGTATTTTATAAGGTATTTGATATTATTTCATTGGTTAAATTATATGTGCGTATTATTGGTAAAGTAACATTTCAAAATTATATTTTCAAACACATCTTTAGGTTTCTTGATATAATTTAGATAAATTACTTTAGATAAGTCACTAAAATATTAATTAACAATTATCAATTATTAATCTTCAGAAACTGCCAGGCTCGTGTCAATTTGACATGAATAACGGAACCTAAGTTTATAAATATTGTTATTATTTAAAATTCATTGATAAATTATTTTATTAGCATTTTGAAACAGAGCAATATGTACATATGTAGATCTGCGGGTGTTTTAGAAACTTTTCAAAACAATTCTTACATATGTGGTTCGTTGACAAAAGAATTTGCATAAAAAATAACTTTTCACGAGTTTTCCTAACGAGCACATTGCACATGATTTTTAATCCAGTTAACCGTTGAATGCATTTCAGTGTGTCATACGCATGTCGAGTTACCATTTACTAAAGTATCGTATTTTATTTATTTCACGGTCGACTAGATGTATGTGCGGGTATTATTATTTTACGGTTGCGTTAAACGCGAAACTTTTCGAGGCCGGTTTCGAATATCCCGTTTGATAATTCGCGAAACGGCGTTTAAAGTAGCGCAGATAATTGTGAATTATGCACGATTTCAAAACGAATTAGTCGACTGAACGGCCTAATAGGTCGACCTAAATCGGATCCGTAGGATCGCTTTTTTCGGTCTGGGGCGAATTTATCGCAACGTCAGTTCCAAATATTTGACTTTAATCCGTGTATAATAAAGGATCTGTGTAACGTTAGACGGATGAACGAGGCCGGATTGGAAAGCGCTTTCCTTTTAATCCCGTTTTTAGCGAATCGATTCCCATGGTCTCAGATCGAATAGATTCAGCATCCCATTGTTGGATGCGTTATTAGCTAAGCAGGTTCGTTCCTGGCGATGCAGATTCGATACCATTGGAATATTGAGCGATTCCTAGCATTACTCTGGCGTAAACGAATGACATTGCAAAGTGGTAATAACTGGTAGTATTAATGACCGAAAGATGGGGCCTTGAGTTATTGTAATCCCATACCAAACCGTGTATTAAGCAACATTGCTATATTTTGAACCCTCATTTATGGAACACATCAAATACTTAGATGTGCAATCGAGGAATAGCTGTGCGAGTATAAGAAAATTAATATCAATAAATAGAAGCTGAAGAACAAGCTGGATTTCGAATAGATAGATCGACTATTGACAACATATTTTCCATCACCCAAGTTATTGAAATGAAAATTGGTTTTAATTATTAAATCCATCTTCTTTCCGTCGGCTTGAAAAAAGCATACTTACGACACCATACCACTTAAAGAAAACTGCGGGAAGCCTTTAGGAAAAAATTTTATACAGGGTATTTACGGTCTTGCGATTTTATTTTCAAGGGGTGATTAAACATCTTAAAATAAGGTCATTAACGTAAAAATATCTTAAGAATGCATAATAAGAGAGATTTTAATGTTAAAATTTTTATTTTTAAAATTTTAAGTGATGGTATTAATATTAATATGTTAATATTAATTTAAACATTAATTTATAGATTTTTTAAAAGTTTTTCATGGAATCCCCTTCACACTAGTTGTTGTTGAACGTAAAATCTCGCTCGACGTATTCATGATTTGGCAAAATTTACTAAGGCTTGGTCTGGCCGTCGAATTGAGGGCATTAGTGCTGACGTCAAAAAATGGCAACGCTGTGAAACTTTTTCCAAACAAAACAAGCTACATAACCTCGCATTCTGCTCATTCTGCTTCGACTTTCTTTAAAAGTGCTTTATTTTTGTCTTGTATTTTATCTCATTAATAAATCTGTGATGTGCTTTGCTTGTAATCACCACAGTAAGCAGAAGAAGTGCAAGTATTCTTCAAGGAACTCTGAGCTAAGGAAATAAATTAATTAATGCTGTATTGTATACACAGGGTGATGGGTATAGAAGGGTGTCAAAATAATAAATTTATACTGCCATCCGTGCCAACCAGTGGTCACTAATTTGTAACCGCATCTAATAACATAAATAACAGAGTATTGAACTACTACACAAGAGGAAGAAAAGTTAAATATGCAAATACGTACAGACATTGACGTACATTGTGTTACGATTACACGGGAAATAGTAGGATATATGTTTTGTTATGAAACGGCTAAATAAAAGTCTTCCTTTTATTAAGTATTTTAATTACGTGCATGTATCACATTGTTTTTCATCAAAAAATATGGTAAATACATTACATTTTAATTATCACAACTTCCTCCATCAATCTGTTAGGAGATGTACTAAGATATCAAACAGCCTCATCAAAACCTTTAAAATCTTCAATTTCTTGTTCCGATAGGTTCCTATCAGTTGCTCAGTATTCTTTACTTGGATACATTTCTTCTATGGTTTGTAATGTATTCAGCTGGGCTTTAGGGCATTCTACAGACATGTCTTATTACTGGCATTACTGGTATGGTATGCAAATGTCATGTACAGTGTGTACTTGCAATATTAGTATTTTCAGTGAGTTTAATCTGAAAACAATATATTGTAGGTGTAGCTGTTGCAAATTATGTAAAATGATTGTACTTACTTCTTTATTGTAGGAGCGTTCCTTCATATTTGCTTTACCTGTGCCCCTAATAATCTTTACTAATAATATTATGCCGCAATATGCAGTTATATTGTTAGACAACCAGGAAAATTACGATTTGCTAAGAACTAAGCAATCAATTTCACAGGAATAATGATTATCAGCGGATTGTGTTTGAAATATTTTGCTTTGTTTGAAAAAAAAAACATGGCGCGTTGCCATGCCAACGGGGTCTTGTGACGACACATTAATGGGGTCAATTGTAGTCGCAGCTGCCTCAACGCGGTTACCAAGATAATTTAAATCAAATTGTCGTTTGTGTATACCATGGTCATCTTAACTCCCCATAAGTAGAAATCAAGGGGATTAAGGTCGGGTGATAGAGGAGGCCATGGCATAGGACCACATTGACCAATTCACTTATTTTCAAACACATTATCTAAATGATTTTGAAATGAGATAGTCATATCCATTCATTCGATTTGGCGGCACAAATGGTCCAATAAGTTTTCCGTTGACCAGTACGATCCAAACGTTTATCGAAAATCTATGCTGGAAATGATTACGACGAACAGCATGTGAATTTTCTACAGTCCAAAATATGAGTATTACGACAGTTGTTTATGCCGTTACGTGTAAACGGTGCTTCATCAGTCGCCAATACAATGCAAGAAAAGTTTGGAATTTCTGCGTGTTTTGTAGAAACCATCGGCAAAACTGTAAACGTAAAGGATG
Source organism: Osmoderma eremita (assembly GCA_031763485.1). NCBI lineage: Eukaryota > Metazoa > Arthropoda > Insecta > Coleoptera > Scarabaeidae > Osmoderma > Osmoderma eremita. The sequence continues at coordinate 21,997 of JARFOC010001086.1, read as the reverse complement.
ATCTTCAAGTTGTAAAGCTTGTACTTTTTGTACATGAAAAGGATACAATTGATTCTCGCGCAATGTTTGCCAGACAATTCGATTTGATACATTTACTTAGCGAGATATTTTTTGAGTACTACTAGAAGGATGTTCTTCGACAAGATTTAAGATTTCTTCTTCGGCATCCAGAATTCGTTGGTGTCGGCCAGGACCACCACCTCGATCTTGACGTGTTCGCAGTACACCAGTTTCTCTTGCACGGATTACCAGAGCTGTGAATTTTTGTGGAATAGGTGTTGGCCTGTTAGGAAACCGCTCAGAGTACAATCGACTTGCAGTAGCAGAATTCGGGCGTACTTTACCATAAATTAACAACATGTCAACGTATTCACTGTTGGTGCGATGGATCATTTTTTACTTTCCTTATAGGATTTAGTCGAAAAAATTTACGTCAAACCCGCAATACAGTTAACTAATGAAACAGCTTGACAGATGGGAAAAGTTACAGATATCAGCATACTTAGTAAAAAATTTACATTTACTTTGCACAAGTTGTTGATCAATCGTTTTAGCGTTAAAAGCCTTTTTTTATGGTGGTCAATCACCACTTAAAAATTTAAAACTACAATATTTTTTTAAACATCAATATCTCTCTTATTATGCAACTTTGTTAAGATATTTTTACGTTAAGGACCTTGGTTTATGATGTTTAATCACCCCTTGAAAATAAAATCACAAAACTGTAAACCCGCTGTATAGGGAATGTAAGTTAATCCGAGGTTTAACCTGTTTCCTCGATACCTACTTTCTCATTTTCAAAGTCAAATTTACCTTCAGCAAATAATTTTCTTCTCATTTTCATTTAAACAGCCGTCGGCACTTACCGCACGGCGTGAAAATTCGCCTTCACTAATCGCTACTTTTTCAAACGTATCGCCGCACATAATGCGTCCCATGACAAATTGCCTCGGTTATTATTATAATTCACGTCGACCTACAAATGTTAAATATACATCTTCTTCCCTTAATACCATATTCAGTAAATGTACGGAGCATTAACGGATTTTTTCTTTCTTACGTCCTGGCGCGGTTCGCCTATTCTTTGTGCTCGCGGAGTTCCTGCTAAATGACACGTTCTTAAATTTAGTTGTTTTCTGTCGGTGTTGAGTGCTTGTTTTTATCGACCTGTTTACAAAAAGACCCTCTTCACTAGACCATTGTCAAAAAAGGAAAGATATTAATGGAAAGTGGCTCCGCATTCACGAAATAATATCAGGGGAATAAGCCTAGTACGACGTCAATTTGTTATTTCGAGTAATTAAAAATGGGAAACGGATTCCAGTGCTGCGCGAAATGGCCTCTATTCTTGTGCCAAAGTTGAATGAACGCAATTACGATGTTTTTCGTCTTTCTGAGGACGCGCCTCGATACAACTAAAATTAGGCTAAGAAATTAAATTATTTCTTTTGTTATGAGAGCAATATCTATTTACTATATGACCTCAAAGTGTTAATTTATATATTGATTTAAATCACCAACTTATTAATTTAGAGTAGCGGTTCTGAAGCTTCATTCATGACTATCTGGTTCTTTCAAAAATAGAAATAAGTAATAAAGAAATGAAAGGAAATACTAAAACAAATAAAAATGCAGTTTGATTATTCGGACGGATGTCTGGTTACTAAGGTACATTTGGAAATTACAGAAAGACTACTTTATTTATAGAAATCAAACATACACTAAGTAAAAGCGTGAACTGTTGGCTACTTTTCAACATAATCGCCACCAATGTTAAGGCACTTCTCCCAGCGAGGCTAAAGCTTTTGTAAACCCTCTTCGTAAAAGGTGCGATCAAAATTTGCTGTACTTCCTCTTAGACTTCGTCGTCGTCTTCAAACCTTTTACCCGACAAATGAGCTTTCAACGGCCCAAACAAATGAAAATCAAAAGGAGCCAGGTCTGCACTATGGGGCGAATGGCCAATAACTTCCCAATTGTGTTTCTGAAGCCAGGCCTTCGTCTGATTTGAGGTGTGCGGTCTTGCATTGTCATGCAACAACCTGATTCCTTTCGTGCCTTGCATATGCCAGAACACAGTTGCCACGGTTTTTTGCAGACTGCCGAACTTTGAATTTTTTCGGTGTTGATGAACTCCGATGCTTCCACGTCATCGAGTCTTCTTTAATGGTTTCTTTCGTACACCTCATCATCGTTCAGAGCTGCGCGTCCACCTTTGAATTGTTTACACTAAACACTAGCTTGTTTTCGACTCATAACGCCTTCCCCGTAAGTCTTCGGTATTTTTTAAATGAATTTTTGTAGGTGTTTCATTATTTGCATGCAAAAAACGAATGACCGCTCGCACTTCAAACTTGGAGCATCGGAACTGATTATGTGCGGCTGTCACTGCACACGCTGTACTGAACTGGAGACAATACAGTACATATGCACATCTAAAATGCGTGCAAGTTTCAACCTGATCGGAGCGACATAGGCGGTGTGTTGCGCAAACGTACCGGACATCCCTCGTACTATTGTACTTAAAAAGAAGTATAAAGAATTGTATTAACTGTAAAATTACAAATGCAAATTGTAGTAAAGTTTTATAGCTTTTTATTGTTATTATAGGTACTTTGGAGTCGCAACATAATTTTTTTTCAGACTTTGCGAAAGCCTGGAAATAAGCGATGGGCCCCTGAGGGTCCGTAGCCCATCGGTTAGAAACTGCTGATTTAGATCAATCTAAATTTTCTTTATTTATACTTACTACAAACCTGAGACAAAAGAATTAATCACCCCAGTATATTAAAAAAAGTAAAAAATAGGATCATATTCAAATAAGGAATTCACTTTTTTCCCTTTATAAAGTCATCGCAGGCAGTTGCTGTAATTCATATCATAGTGACATGAACTTTATAGTTACCCCACAGTAATTAAACATATAATTAGTAGTACAAGTCTTGCGTAATAAAGGACGTCGTGTGTTCTAATTATGGCATAATTACGAATTTTCCTGTTCTAGTCATGGCACGGTGTACTAAATCCATTAAAATTCTCGCAACGCCATAAATATTCATGTCCTGACCAACCTGATATTGTTTTGCATGACATATGCAAGCATAAAACGCGTTTCTTATATGCAAATATCGATTTGAGCGTGCGGTAGAATTTTTACTAGGTGTCGCTGTAACGGCATGGGGTTTTCAGGAATGAAAATACATACATATGTATGTACGTATGAAAAAAACTGAAACCGGTTTTGTATTGTTGTGTTAATTATTGTTACTGCAAAAAAGGTTCTACTGGGAACTGTTAGGTATAGCTCAGCTGAAGCAATCTATTATCAAGGTTTTTTAAACTGAAGGATTACCGCAGACATTAATTATGTTGTTAGTTTATGGTGAAGTCGTCAGAATTATGCTGCTGCAAGTCGATTGTACGCTGAGCGGTTTCCTAGCAGGCCAACGCCTATTTCACAGAAATTCACCACAGGTTATCCGTGCACGAGAAACTGATGGAAAAACACGTCAAGGTCGAGATGGTGGTTCTGGCGGACACCGAAGAATTTTGGATGCCGAAAAAGAAGTCTTAAATCTTGTTGAAGAAGATCCTTGTAAGAGTACTTGAAATATACCTCGCCATGTAAATGTATCAAATCGAATTGTCTGGCGAACACTGCGCGAGAATCAATTGCCATGCATAAAAAGTACACGCTTTAAACTTTACAACTTTACATTTACAGTTTTGCCGATGGTTTCTACAAAAACATGTAGAAATTCCAAACTTTTTTTCCATTGTATCGGCGACTGATGAAGCTACGTTTACACGTAACGGCATAAATAACTGTCGTAATACTCATATTTGGGCTGTGGAAAATCCACTTGCTGTTCGTCGTAATCATTTCCAGCATAGATTTTCGATAAACGTTTGGACCGGACTGGTCAACGAACAACTTATTGGCCCATTTGTGTTGCCAAATCGAATGAATGGATATGATTATCACTTGTTTTTGCAAAATCATTTGATCTAACTATTGGAGGAAGTTTCTTTTACGTCGACAAATGTGGTTTCTTCACGATGGCGCACCGCCGCATTCTAATCGTTCGCCAACATTTAGATAATGTGTTTGAAAATAAGTGGATTGGTCGATGTGGTCCTATGCCACGGCCTCCTCGGTCACCCGATCTTAATGGGGCGTTATGAAGACCATGGTATACACCAACGACATAATTGATTTAGATGATCTTCGTAACCCCTTTGAGGCAGCTGCGGCGACAATTCGACGGCAAGACCAAGGTCTAGTAAATTATGCCAATTCATGGATACGTCGAGCGAGACTTTGCTTTTAACAACACGGCGATAACCTTGAACAACTGGTGTGAAGTGGATTCCATTAAAAACAAAATTGTTTAAATTAATAATCACCACTTAAAAAAAAACAATAAAAACCATAATTTCTTTTAAACATTAATATCTCTCTTATTATCCAACTTTGTTAAGATATTTTTAGGTTAATGACTTTATTTTAAGATGTTTAATCACCCATTGAAAATAAAATCACAAAACCGTAAACACGCTGTATTGTTGAATTTACCAACGAGCAGATTCGAATATCTATTTCATCACCTTAATTTAAAGACGTGATAATTTTATTTTCTAAATTAACAATAGTTCGGTGGTCCTTAATATAGTTCCGATATAGGCCTACCTGAAAATTTAACTGCAAATAAAGCACGAGTAACTTCTGCCTAATTGCCAACATAATAACCATACGCATTCTATGGGAAGCTAAAAGTGACTAGCAACTATATCTAACAAACCCAACGCCTTCTATGCTGCTCTTCACTCTCCAGCGCACATGCGTATGCGAACTTCAGCAGATCGTATTATTCTTATATTTGCGCGGACTCTCTTCAACTAACGGAGCCCTTATGAGTATTCCATGTTATTCCACAGTTGCGAAGATGAAAGCTTCCTCATATTTGCTGTGTACGGGCTGTATACGTATTTCGACAACGAAGTTGCCATCCCCTAGCAGTAACGGTATACAGTTTACCAGTAGAGTGGTGGACAGGATCGGGTGTACTTGTTAGAGTTCGAAATTCGAATTATTGGGAAATGCAGACAGAGCAATCAAAACACAGCTTTATTGTATTCCTCGAGCTTTCGGTTTTATTTGAAGCCATTATCAAGAGTAACAAACTAGGAGGACATTTAAATGTAGAAAGTGGTAATGAATACTGAACAGCTGTACTTACATGTTGTGTATAAAGTTACATCAGACATTGCCGTTACAGACTAGTTATTTATATTAAGAAGTTGAAAATATTAAAAAAGTATATCACAGTTACGCATTGCAAAAGAGAAACAATCCAAAAGCGATTTCGTTGCGAAATTTACACATGTTTGCATGGAGAAACTCACATCGGTGATTCAGTTCTAACAAAAATCCCACGTTAAAACGTCACAACGGCGGGATTCACAAACAACTGATCATCTGTACTATTACAAATGAAAGGTGGATGGATTTCGCCAATCGATCAAAAAATGATTAAAACTTTTGCCGTAGTAGTCGTAGTAGTGCGACAATTATTGAAAAAAAGATGATTGGTGAGCGGATTGATGTTTGTTTAGGCAAAAATATTAAAAAAATGAGATGATTGTTGGGAAAAAACCTTTAAATAATTTCGGTTTGAATTAGTATTACTTATGCGTGAAATAATAAAATACAAACGCGATAAAAGATGCCTAACGTCAAGTAATCATTTATAATGTAATGGATAAACAAAGGTTGAGGAATCAGGTAACTAAATACAGTAAAACAACAGAAGTGTCCCCTAAAAAGTATATTTGTTAAAAAAAAAAAGAAAAAAAGGTTATGTATTAAAAATTTAAATAAAGCATTAATAAACGGTATGAACGAATAGGGTATGTATGCGTGCTAAGTTAATCGCGGTTGCGACAGTACGAATTGGACCACCCCTGATGTTGATGTTGTGAAAGAGTTAAAATAAAAGAATTTAGAACGATACGATTTGACATACTTAGCTGTTTGACCATGTGTGAGTACGTGGGCGACTTAGGGGTTCCTAACTTGAAGAATGGGCTTCGAAGCGGTGAAGGTCACACCTAACACGTAGAACATGGCACTTATAAAAAATACCGCCTTGCCGTGATCGGACCTAGACAAACGGTTTTTCTCCCGTCTCGAAAGTACGGAGTTCCGGGGTCTTATCTGGACAGATAAAGACGAGATGTTGTCTTGTCAGGTGGGGGACAGAGACGAACATTGGGTCACAACTATTCAAGTTGTGTTGGTGTTTCTATTTTTGAGAGGTTGGCATGGTTGACGTCTTGTTAGTGATTCCCGTCTTCTAGAACGAGCTATTATGGCGATGTCTGCTGTGACAGCGTCACCAATGTTACTTTTATAAATTGATATGTGTAGAATTCTCCGCACTAGTCGCTTTTAAATATGTTTGTCTGCTTTAATCGTGATATTGTGTTATACTATTCAACATTTTAATGTGTCAATGTAAACATCTTGTCCATATTTTAACATGTTAACCAACAATTTAAGTCACGGCATGTAAGTTATAGTTCAGCTTAATTTTCTTTACCTTTTATCCTTTCATCAAACACATATTTTGTAGTTTGTACTCCTGAAGAAGGTTTAAATAATAAACCGAAAGCTCGAGCGTAACAATAAAGTTGTGTTTCGATTGAACCGATTACATTTCTCAACAAATTTGATCTTCGAATTCTAACCAGTATAGCCGATACTGTCCACCACTCTAACATTATTATTTATATATTATTTGCACTTAACAATATAATTTTCCTCTGTACAACGCGGAACACATGCACTGATGGATTCTACTACCATAGGACTACTACATTTCAACGTAAAATAACGAAATTCAGATATATCTACAAATATCGGCGTCATCCACCCTACCATAGTTCAAGCAATCAATAACAAAGAATATAATGCATAGTGGTGGTATCATCACGTGTACGATGCAACCAATCACAATATTTTGATTTTCCAAATATCTATTTATTACCGCCAAATCCGGCTATGCTTTCAAACAAGAAATTCATTTCTTGACTAAAGAAATATTGTAAGAAAAAGGTTTATTAGGTGTATTACGCCTAGTAAGTATTCTAGACACAAGAAAAAAAAAACTTCTCTCAAAGAAATTGACCCAAGAACATATAATTTCTTGCGATTAGAAAATACTTTTCCCTGTGTGGTTATCGTTAGTAGATAACTGTAGATCTCACAGTTTAATGTTACTGTTGCGGATGGTAACTTCATTGTCGAAATACGTACATACATACAGTTTGTATGTACATATTTATGTAGTGTGGAGTACTTTTAGGGTTTGTTGTATCTTTTCGATCATTTGGTCATATTTATAATTTTCTGTCTGCTCTGCTGATAAATGATTGTCATGTGAGATTTAATTGCATCAATTTTGAAATGATCCCGGAGTAGTAGATTTCACAGAGAAAAATTTCATTATCAAAATATCGGAATGACGAATATTGACGTAAATGTGGAATTCGTACCGGTTACACTCGCGCGATTTCTGAACGCTCACGCGGAATTATTTCGCAAACGGAATACGTAACCCGTAATGTTCGTGGCGTACACAGAGATAAATCAATACCTGGGAAATGTATTCAATTGCCGGTTGGGAAGTTCGGGCCAGAAAAATCAAGTTATTTATGGCTTTCGATCCGGTATGATATGCTAATTTTGGTCTGACTGTGAATCGGTAAGTCCCCGCTGATGTTTCAAAGGTATAAGGCAATTGCCGCTCTGCGGCTTTGACTGCCGACTGCGCACCGACATAATATAATTACGTGCAACGATGTGATCCATGTACAAATACATATTACATAGAAAAATTTACATGCCAAAGTATTGGTATTTTGCGATGAAAGAAACATCGGATACCCGGAGCGTAATAAGTAAGTGGAAATACATACTTGGGATAAAAGGGTCTTTGGATTACATGAATATACTTAAATAAAATAAATTTTGTTTTTTAGTTCAAAGTAATTTAAAATTTTAAATATTTTTTCAGGTTCTTTTTTTCTTTTAGAATAAGTCTGTAATGGGTCTTGTATACTAATTCAAGTAAGTTAGTAAACAAATACTGTTTGGACCGAAAATTATGTGAACTTATCTGCCAAACATTAACTTTTTGAGGATATTGACCATGACATTCCATTATGCAGCGGGAATTTTCAGAATCCCAATACCGACAGTTTTTCTTATTTACACATCCATTGTGACGAAACGTTGCTCGTCCGAAAGTATAATTCGTGTTGAAAAATGTGGATCGTCATTGCACAAATGCATTACTATCTCGCAAAATTCAAGTCGTCTGTCGTGGTCAACTTCATTTAGTTCTTGAACCAACTGGACTTTATAAGGATGCCATTTATTTTCCTTTAAATACTTTAGGACGGATGCATGGCAGGTCTTGAACAGCCAGTAATACATTTAGCTGTTTATCTTCTGATACCGTAAACCGACCCTTCGTATAATTATTGCCTGACCTGACCTAAATCACGATGTTTTTTTATTATCTTGCTTACATTAGATTGACATATTGGCTCTCTGTGAGGATGCTTGGCATTAATTATTTCGCAAGCTTCCTTTTGGGTGCGCATACTGTCCCCATAACCAATCATCATCAATATCTTTATTCACACTCTTTCATTCAGACGTACCATTAAAAAAACATATCGTAATAAGTTTTGTTTAAGACAAAGTCACTTAAGATATGAGACAACTGTCACTGTCAATAGTATGATTCAATTCAAGGTTTTATTTACATAATTTAAATGTTTAAGTTTGGTTGAATTTTTTATGTTTAGAATTTGACGTAGAATTTAAAAATGAAATAAATAAAGGTGTTTCCATTAAAAAAAAGGGAACTGTCATAACATGTTTTTGGGTCAGCCTGTATACATGAAATAATCATCAGAAAATACAGCAACTAAAATCAAAAATCGACAGGGGACCTTGGGGAAATCAGTATTTTTCAAACAATCTTCCCGGATCACCCGATAAAACCGTAATTTGGTCACTACCTCAGAAATATACAACAGTTAATTATATGTATGCATGTATATCTTCCCAGAAAATGTACCTATACAAGTATATTTTTAAAAAGAATAATAATATTATGGAATAATTAAAAAATATTTTTCTCGAATAAGTACATTAACTTATATGCAAATATATACTAGATTTTGTTTAAGCACCAAAAAAAGTTTCGTAGAATACTAAAAAGAACTATGAAAAAGATACATGAGCTGTTCGCGAGATAAAAATTTCAAGTGAGTTAAATCACATGTCGTGTTTACATGCTGACATTTATGTAGCCAACAAAAGTTTTCAACATTTACCATTTTAAAATGAATCACGAGTTAAACGACTGTTTCCACACTGATTGTTGAGTTATGACGTTAGAGAGACTCTGTTGGGATGTTGTAAAGAATATTAGACAAAGTTGTCATAGTTAACACATGAATGCGATTTGTTAAATTTTATGGATTTCTCCGCTATTTGCCTGACGATAAGGATTGCGTCAATGGTGGATCTATTCTTTCGAAAACATTGTTGTTCTTCGCGGATCTGTACGGTTTTGCACATTTCTTCCAAAATTGTTTTCGTAAATGGAAAAGTTATTAAGCGTAACATTCCAACTCTTAATGAATACAACTTTGGCGCCATCTGTAAGAAAGTAGAGGCGATCATTTATTCTATGTCTGTATGAAGACGAATTGCGCATTTTACTCCCCTATCGATGCTGCATATTTTTCCAAAACAGCTTTCCTTGGATTGAAATGATGACTACAAGAAATTTATTTTCTTGACCTAAGTATGTATGATAATAAAGAATTATTATTCTTATTTCGGTAAAATACGGTTAAAATAATTTTTATTAATCTGAAAATCTATTTCTCTGCGTGTACATACCTACTTTCTCTCATTTCGATCTTCCTCGCTGTATGAATTATTTGTAAAACGTGCTGATGTGAATAGATTATAATATCCATTGTTACTTGTAGGGAAGACATAAGTGAAACAGATGTTTTGAAGCATTAATTAATTGACCCATGTAAATTAAAGTTTCATTTCGGAGGAATGTTTTTCATGACATTTTAGAATACAGTTTGGATTTTTATGTCCGAACTATTGGTGTAAGGGCAATTGGTTTTCCTAGCGTGTTATGTGTACGCTCCTTTTTGTATTCTCGTGACGGAGGTCGAACAGAATAGGGAATAAAAGTAATTTTTGGATATAGGGCGTGCAATAAAAGTGTAACTAGACGTATATAGTATATAGTAAGGGGATGAGCTTAGGAGAAAAGCGGTTTGGGTCGTCGCGATATCCGAAACCCGCCGTTGCCGCAGCCACCATACCAAATCCGATTGCGGCTTTAGCGGCGAAGCTATCACAATAAATCCTGGAAATGGCCCACATCTATACGACGTACAATTTTGTTTGAGTATTCACGAACTCGTATCGCAAATCTAACTCGTTTTGTTTTTGCTCTTTTTGTAATATTTGAAAGTATTCCCGCGTCGTTGTGTGTATGTGTGCGCGATGCTCCGGCAAGATTTATATTCTGTTTAGGAGGAACTTTTAATAAAACGCCGGTTGCTTCCTTGCTTTGCGGGCGGTGAATTTTATTGGAATACCGACAAATATGTTCCCCTGAATGCATGATTTGTTGCCTACGTTTTATATTAGAAGTTATATCTTACGCATCTATGCCAAAAAGAAACAATGGCACTTCGAGACGTTGCCTGAATATAGAATTGTTCTTTTGCTTGGACACAAGGGGCTAAAATGTATATCTAGTAAATGTTTAAAGTATTTATATTGATTTAATGTAGATTTAGTTTAGTTAGTAGTTTAGTATCTAGTTTGATTATATTTTTTTCTTAGGATTCTAGTAAAATTTGAAAGAATATTTTTGTGAAAGTTGTTGCTGTGAACGTATTTATCCAGACTGAATTGCTCTGGCAGAATAATGTTATATCAATAGTAGTAGTAAATTGTCCACAACGTTTCCAATACCACCACCTCTAGAGTGAATGTCTTTAAGGGTCTTCGTGTTTTGTTCGATTCAAGTTGTCATTTTTTCCTCATGTTGATGCTCTATGACTTCTTCTGCATCTACATCGCTAAGCTTTGTGTTACAGCACATGTAAGAACTTTTCCAACAGTATGACCTTAGATCTGTTTACCATTCTTTCAATTATTGGGAACATTTCTTGCACTACATTTGTTATTGTGCTGGTCCACTGTTAGATAGTATGTTGATAAATTTATTCAATAAAAAAACATGAGTCGTCATGTAGCGACTTAAATGTAAATTACTCTCATACTTTGTTCGAGAAATCAATTTTTAGATGTACATATCAGTTTCCCTTATTGGATTATATTTTCATATGAATAAATTTTGGTATTTTATGTCAGAAGAGTCAAGTTTGTTAGTTTCTTCAAGGGAAATTTCTCAAAATTATTGAGTGCGCGTTTTTATAGCAGTAATTATGGCAAACCAGTTAATATAGACATGCCTACCTTTGAACGAATACTCTTCGTGTTCTACTGAACTGAATAGTAACTAGTTTGTGTGTCGAATTTGGCAAACTGCATTTTATGTCGCATTGCGCTTATTTACAATGGATGTGTGGTAAATACGTGCGAGTAGGCGCATATGCTGGTACAATAGGTTTTACTAACGAGTAAAACTTCAGTTCCTTTTATAGCGAGAATAACAATAATAATTTTGTAAATTTATTGATGGATTTAAACGGGATAAACGCCATTAGAGAACAATAAATAACAAAGGTATAATTCGGTTTTAATATTTATGCCGGCATCTGCAGCATTTCCACGTTTCATAATTGGAGCGTTTAAATGCAGCCGAATTAGAAGTGTCCGTTTATTGCTTTCGTGTTTTACCGCGGCGTGGCGTGCTATTCGTGTCAACTGGTGTGTGGGTATATGGAAATGTTTGGCGGTAGTATCGTTCTTTTTCGGTAATTTTAATGTACCAAAATTTTTTTTGCCAGCATGATTTATAATAATCGATAAAGTATGCCCAGGTGTTTTGTACTATTGCCGATATTTAGAATATAAGTTTTTATTCTGATGAAGAAGAGGCCCATATTGAGTTTATTCATAACACAATGAAAAAATTGGTAGTTGTTGCAAATTGAAGGTAATCCTGTAATAATAGTACCATTTTATTATCAAACAGTTAGACAATTCTAGGACAAATAATAACATATACATATTTTTACAATTACAAAAACATGTAACACAATAAAAAACTGAAAAAAGAAGAAATTAAACTAAATTTTGTATTACATAAAAAAATATCCTTGTAAAATATATTCACATTACGACACATTGTTGTTAATGGGGAACTTTGGAGGAAGTTGGTACGAGAGAAAGGCAATGAGAAGGTAGAAGAAGAGCGCGAAGAAATACGAGCATAGAAGAAGCTAATAGAGGAAAGTAAATTGGAGGAATTAATATAACCTTGTAAAAATAAAAAATAGAAATACCCTTATCACCATGCTGAATGAAGAATTCCAGATAGGTATTCCGCCAACTAAGTTACTAAGTCAGCAGAATCTACGAAGGAAAATAATGTTAGACGTAGTACTCTGGGAGATATGCACCACGCAAAACACCACTTGAATAACACCAAACACTCAGTACTTACTAAGAAATAGAGAGTACGCCTTCTGTAGTCAGTGTACAGCTCTAACCTATGGTGGACAAATTTTGTGACAACTCCCGCCACAGAATGGCGGTCAATAACTAATTAATTGCACACAGTCCGTACAAATACGCGTAGGGAGATATCATCCAAAACAATTTGTTATTCTATCAGTTTATTGTCAAATTCTAATGGTGTTATAAGTTATTATAAGTAAGGAACTTTTAAGTATGGCCATGAAAAGATAGAATCATGACAAGTTGTTGTGTTCAGATGGTAATCATGAGTATTCATGAGCACTCACTTGTAATAGAATAACACCACATCCGGGGTCATGACACAGGCTACCGAGACCGCCACAGTAGAGTCGGTAATGCAGTACACTTCACCTAGCTCGGGTCGTACATGGACCGTCGGTCCGGCTACGACTGCCTATGTTGTGATTCCAGGAACGGCTTAAGCTTGACGCAACATAAGAAACATCAATAAATGCTATAGCAATAATTAACTGATAAAACGTAATAGATATAATAGGATGCTAATTTTGTTGCTACCGAAAATAATATTTTTATCCCTCACACTTTCCATCCTTAGCTGTCAGCTAAAATATTTTATATTACTACTTTTTGATTTTATAATATCAGTGTTACGTTTTGATATAAAAATAGGAAGAGGGAGTTCAAGATTGATTGAAATGAATCATAAATGTATTCTTCTTTCGGCCATTTTGAACGTCGGATACGTTATCTGTTCTTTTTTTTTTGTTTTTAGTTGTTAATCCATTCCTTCCATCGTTTCCGGTAACTGGAAAGTTTGTTCATTTCCAATAATCTTTCGTCGAATTTCCCCTTCCCCTTCCAGTCCTTCCTTTTTCTTCCTTTCCTTTTGCTTATCTGTATCCTTAGCTTCACATACCTTTCTGAGTATTGTATTATGATCCACTCTAACTACATGGCCATAGCAACTTAGTTACCTTTTATCAATTTTGGTGATTATTATTTCTTGGTTTACCGCATGTCTTATTTCTGCATTCTGTACTCTGCTCCATTTTATTTCTTCCATTATTTTCCGTAGGAATTTTGTTTCTGCTGCTCCTTCATATTTCTTCTGAAGTATTTATGATTCGTTTGTATTGTCATTATTGGTAGAGCTACTGAGTTATATACGTTTAGCTTGGTGTTTTTGTCAATTTCCCTTTTCCCAAAGATTGCTTTGTTTAGTGTTAATATATATTATTTGTTTTCTTTCAATATTATTTATGCCATGTATATCCTTCCGTCTTCTGTCATTATACTTCCTAAATACTCATATTTCTGTCCCACGAAGTAAAATGGGTGAACTTGGTAGTACTTTTTACACTTGTTTCATATCTGCTTTCAGAATTTTTCTATCAGGCAGGCTTCAGAGTGATGAAGCAATGAAATTTTGTGAAAGTATATATTATAATATGTGTATAGATCATGAAAAAATTACGTACAAAGTGATATATTTACTTGGAATAAGTTGATGATAATGACTTTCGGCTGTACTTTGCATCAGAAACATCTCTCTTCAGCGTCCAGCAATAGTCTGCCACTATAGCAGGGCTCCATTTGCCTTGGTATCATCAGCACTTTCATCGTCGCTTACTGTCATGTTTTGTGGAGGTTTAGGCACAGGTAATTTCGGATTGTGAGGTACTGGTCTCACTGCAGATGGAATATTAGGATATTTTACAATATGTTAGGATTTAGCAATCATACCACTTATATTTGTAAGATAAAAATAGCAATCGGTAATATGATCTGATGGTTCCTTCTAAATCATAGGAATAGCAAAAGGCATATGTCGTTTAAGCAAAAGATCATTCACGTAAATATTGAAAGAAGTGGACCTAAATTTGAACCCTGATGCAGGCCACTGGATGCAACAAATCGACTTGATGAAAATCCATTGTAAGTGACATAACACGAGCGATTCCAAAGATATGATTGCATTAGAGCAACAACTGCAGGGCAAAACCCAATTGAAGAGAGCTTGGATATTAACGTCGCATAGTTAATCATGTCGAAAGCTTTGCTAAAGTCTGTAAAATTACATCCACCTGAAGCCGTTTATCAAGATTTTCACTAATATACTGTGTGAGCTCAATCAAGTTAGTAGTAGTCGAGCGTCCACTAATAAATTCATGCTGGTGAATAGAAAAGTAAGGCTTGACGCAGGTATAAAGTCTGTCATAGAGAAGTTGTTCAAAAACCTTAGCACAGTTGGACAGAATGTTAATTGGTCTATAATTATAAATATTACTTCGGTCACCTCTTTTAAAAACTGGCGTAATTCTGCTGATTTTCCAAGAAATAGGAAAGGTAGACGTACGGACGGTTATATTAAAAATCTTACAAAGAGGTTCACACAGGACTGGAACGCAGTTTGGAAGAAAGAAACTGGATAACGAGTCATGCGCGCAAACCATGGTTGACTTCGGTTTTCTTTAAGCACGAAGGACTTCATCGGGAGTAAAGTATCCAATATTAAAAGAGCATGGACTGAAGTCCGAAAACGACTGACTGGGGTTAGTATAAACATTGTGAATGAATATGTTGGAGAATACGTCAACAAAAGCTTGAGCAAGTGGGATTAGCATTCGGAGAGACGCTGATGACGCCTGGTAGGCAGAAACTCCAGTCCGTTTTTCATTGCTTTTGCTAGTATGGTGATTCCAGCAATAAACCATGCGCCTAAAATAGCATTTCTTACGGTTAAATGTCGGCGGATTTATCGACAGTTACATCGTCAACATCCAAGCACCCAGAAATTCTGGAGGAGGATCGCTTAGAATTTACGAATTTCCAGAATAATTACCGGCTTCTTCTCAATATTTTGATGATACTGTTTATAAACTGCCTTAATTTGTGTCTTAATTACGTAACGTAGCCGTGAAAATTCATTGTGGTAAGAAGATGGTTTTGTTGTTTTTCATCCCTTGTAATAATAATGTTATACTTATATGTATAATATTTTTTAACGAGCAGTTTAAAGTATTACCTATACCATGCGGCTTTTAATAGGTTAATGTACCCTAATACTTATAAATATCAATCTACTTAAAAAAGGTATCAGGTTGAATGATGTTTTATTTAAAGTTACATTTACAATAGATTTAGTACACGAATGCGTTTTACCATCTATACATTAGCTGTTTCGAACGAAAGGACTTTTTGAATTCTTTTGTAACTTTTTAATCACACAGTGTTGCTTTTTTAGTTGTCCGCACTGTACAAAACAACTAGATTCACACTATTAACGTTTGAAGAGCATATATTATAAATATAATTTCCCAAATCAAATTTCCACGCAAATAAAATTTTAATATTTATGACTCCAAATGATCCGAGGACATTCAGTTTACTTACACCATAAAGTCTCTCCTATTCAACACACTTTTATTTATTATTACTATGCACGTATGATGCATCAGCACATCTCCTTTCTCTCGTTGACACCCAATGATACGATGATGTACGTTGCCGATCTCATGCTGTTTGTTGTAAAACGAGTGGCAGCCCACACGGAGATCCGTACACCGTCGCGTAACACGATACATTTTACCTTCTTAACTCTTTTACGCAACCTCGCGCACTTTCTACGTAACGCCGAGCCGCATTCGTTGTCGCGAACGGGAATAAAATACATATCGAATCGACGGTTCGAATGACATCACGAAACCGTACAAAAATCTAGCATGACATCACCTGTGTATGGTGACAAAAGCTCAAAATAAATAAAATTCTATTTATACCGGAAGAAAAAATTGCAATTGCAATTGGATGATTTCCAATGTATTCTTGTATTCTTTAGAGTTGTACATGTACAATATACATACGCCGATACATAAATATAAAATTATAAAGCCTTGACTCACCCAAATGCGACAGAACATATTTCTGTTGCTAGTAGATGAATGTTGTTGTTGCGTTGGATGTTTATTGTGATTGTTGGTGTTATTACCACGGCTTTTTCTCCTCCAAAGATTCATCGGAATTGGGTTCTTATATATATTTAGAAATAGTACACTCGATAAGAACACACAAATAAAATAAATAGCACTAAACTAAACAACACAAAACAATACAACACAAAAACACATAAAGTAGCTAGACAATTTGCAATAAAATTTATCACAGATACTCCTAAGTTTACGTTTCATTTACGTTCCGAAAGGAGGCAAAAATTAGCGAACTTTTAATCGGAATAGGTAAGGTAAATGTAGAAAAAATTTGTCCCTGTCAAGAAACGACTGCTATTGAAACGCTAGCCGGAAGCCGAATGCCATGGATTCGCTGCTGTTGATCGTCGCGTATAGAAGACGTGCAGTCTTGCCGTCTTCTTATCAACATTTTGACGATATTTCTCCGCCGATTCTCGTCGTCATTAACGTTCGGTTTATGCCACTAACGAGAGACGAACATTTCGCGCAGACGTGCACCGGTCGAGTGCCGCACTCTGCTGGCGAGAGCGGTGGTTGTGCGCTGTCGTCGTTAACCCGTCCAACAACTTCTCCTTCGTCTGGCGCGTCCGAGAGGCGTTCTCTCGTAAAGTGATCGGCGCTTTTCGCTCACGAATCAACGATTCATTTTAACAGTTAGATCAGGTGGCAGCGTTACGTCGAGTCGGATGAATGCCGCCCGCCAAGCAGCAGGTTCTTGCCATCCTCTGCTACGATCGGGAAAGGAGAAGAAGTGACGTTGTTGTTAACGGTGAAGGTTCGGCGATTGTTACTTCGCCGCCGGCACCCCCGCGATCATGTTAGTCGCATAATCACGTTAACGAACAGTATTCGGGATTAATCCGTTGATCAACTAAATCCCAGAATGAAAACATCAATCGCAGATATAATCGTAAGCAATTCAGTCGATACTTAATTAATTTAATAGTTGGATTAAAGCTAAATCGTAATCAATTATTTCAGCGTTAATTTTAATCATAAAGGATTGATAACATTATTTCAATTTATACAAATGCTCCAATGACTAAATAACACAAGAAATGTTATTTAGAAAACAGTAGATGACTTTATACAGGGTTCCCATTTTGTATCTCCCTATATTGGTAACTTTCTTAATATTAAAGATACAAAATCGGTTAAATGGACAAACTTGCTCAGAAAATACAGTTATAGTTGATCCTAGTGTCACATTTGTTATCAAGTGCAAGGTTTGTGAGACACGAGGCGTGTAAATTACGTAATGAGACTGATATTTTTAAATATTTTTATTTGGATATAATTACAATTGAACGTTGTCTCCTTCAAAATAACTCCATTGAGAAGCCACGCAGCGTTGGAGACGGTTCTTCCATTCCTCATAGCAGTGCTGGAACTCGGATATTGGAATCGCCTTTAGCTGATCGGTTACAGCCGTTTGAATGTTTTCCAGTATCCCAAAATAATGTCCCTTCAGATGAATTTTCAATCTTAGGAAGAGGAAAAAGTCACAAGGACTCAAGTTAGGTGAATGAGGAGGCTGACGAGCCACAGAAATATTTTCACTGGCCAAAAAGCGGTTTATGGAAATTGCTGTGTGACAAGGCGCATTGTCATGATGCAGGATCCAATCGTTCTTGATGCTTGGTCTGACACGCATGACCCCTTTTCGGAGTGTTTCGAGAACCTCTCGGTAAAAATGTTGATTAACTGTCTGGCCTTGAGGCACGAACTTTTTGTAAACGATTCCCTGGCTATCAAAGAAACAAATCAGCATGCTCTTGATCTTTGATTTTCTCATTCTTGCTTTCCTGGGCTTTGGAGAGCCTGAAGTGTGCCTTTCCGTGCTCTGGCGTTTTGTTTCCGGGTCATACTCGAACACCAAACTCTCATCACCAGTAATGATACATTCCAAAGAATTTTCAATATTTTTAATCGATTCCAAAAAGTTAAGGCACCTTTCTTTCCTGATGTCCTTTTGTTCCTGCGAAAGGTCTTTTGGAACTATTTTCGAGCAGATCTCTCTCATTCCCAATTCATTGGTCAAAACTTTATGAACGGTGGTGTGAGACAATTTCAACTGTTACCCGATCATTCTGACCGTCAACCGATGATCTGAACGCACAAGATCGCGGATTTTATCGACATTGCCATCGGTTCTTGCAGTTGAAGGCCTTCCGCTGCGTGGCTCATCTCCCATCGACTCTCTTCCTTCTGAAAATGCCCTAAGCCACCGAAAAACCCGGGTTTTGACAAATCACTGTCTCCGTAGGCCTGCCGAAGTTTTGCAAAAGTTTCTGTTGCACTTTGCCAAAGTCTGAAGCAAAACCTGATAGCACACCGTTGCTAGAAATTAATGTCTTTTATTTGTAAAACGCACTACGAAAACCGGGTTCACGGAAAAAAACGACAACGGACAACCAATTGACTTGATTGAGTTCAAACTTGCACTGAACGCGTATTATAATGTCCACTTGTCGCCTCTCTATGTCCCGTGTTTCCCGTGTTGCCATATCAAACGCTACGTTGTCACTCTCATTACTTAATTTACACACCTCGTATTCAAGAAAAATTGAAAACTTCCAAAAAGTTCAACGTCAAATATGCTCACAACCCCTAAAGATAAAATAAAGGTGAAACCTGTTTCTAGTACATTTTTTTATGTAGAATCTAATAATGTCATATTTAAAAGTCAATGGCACTCTTTATTTTGGCCATATAACATTTGTTTTTTAAATGGAAGTCATAGTTAGCCATGGTGTCATTAAAATGCTAATTTTTTCCTGATTTCATTGATATAACATTTGGCATAGCTATCTCTCTGAGATTTTGATTTGTAGTGAAATAAAGAATTATTGTTTCTAATAATTGGAAATTAATCAGCTAGGCTTTGAAAATATTTTATTATGGAAAAAATAATGAAAGATTCATGAAGGTATATGAAAAAAAAAATCAAAATAAAACTCAGGAAAAACATAAGGGAGTAAACAAAAGCAAACAAATCATTGTAACGTAATTAAGTAAGTGTGCAAAATGTCCTCCATTAGTACGTATACACATTTCGCAGGTCCTCACAATTTCAGTTTGAACCCTATGTAAACTGTGAGGTCTGATACTTCTTATTGCCGCCATAATACTAATCTTTAAATCCTCGATGTTGTTAGGTTTATTCATGTATACTTTATTTTTTACGGCAGCCCATAAGAAAAAGTCTAAAGGTGTAATGTCTGGAGATCTTGCTGGCCAGAGAATCGTATCTGCATTGCCAATCCAGTTAGGAAAACGCTCCGAAAGATAATTACACACAGCTCGGCAATTATGAGCAGGTGCACCATCGTGGTGGAAGTATTTTAAATTTTGCATCAAATTTAGTGGTATTTCATGGGCAATTATGAGCAGAAATGCCGCACCACACATTTACGGAAAACACATGTTCATCTCTCCTTTCGGTAGTAAGGTGAGGATTCTTTTGAGACCAGTAAATATTGTTGTTTGGATTAAATATGCCATTATTTGTAAATTTTGTTTCATCCGTAAATAAAATTGGACTAGAAAACTGCGGACTATTATGTGTTTCTCTCAAGAACCATCTAGCAAATAATAATCTTCTTTCATGGTCATGAGCATACAACGTCTGGCTAATGCTGCATTTAAATCGCTTGTATTTAATTTGTTTAGGAATTAGGCGAACTTTCTCTGTGGATACTGCGCATTCGCTTGAAATCTCGCGTGGGGATGTTTTTGGTTTGTAATTTACATACGCTAAAACCCGTTCTTCGTCTTCCGGTTTAAATTTCTTTTTTGCAGTACATGGTTTACTAAAGGCTCCGTATTTCATTAAATTATTTTCCAAGTTAGAAAATAACCGCTTATCAGGCTGCCTCCTTTCCATGTAGCGTTGGTGATACATTTCACTAGCTTATTTCGATTGCTAGCATAATAACAAGGTATGTTATCTATCTCTTATGTTATCTAAGAAGTCATGCATTGAAGATTTAGCATAACTGACAAGCAGATATTTGTTGCAAATTTGAAGCAGCTGCATAGTGGAGATGTATAAGTATTGTACGCAACTTGTATTTCATATTAGAGCTCAATAAGTTTAATATTAGAATTCAATTATTCCTGTAATGCACAATATGGATCAATGCATTTGCAGCGCAACGTAAACTAGAAATTATTTCTTTTTAAATGTAATATGTACAAATTAAGTGTTCCACCTAAAACAATTAATTTATTATTGTATTGTTTATAAGCTTGCAATACACATATTATGATATCAAGCAACTTCCTTCCCGTTCTTGGACGTAAAAGATAAGGGAAACAAAAGCGTTGTTAATGTTAAATGTTAATTATTCAATAGCTAGGTCAAGCATAGAAGTCGCGTTTACCCTTTGTTCATTCTTATCTACAAGATTACAGGGCAAAATACGATACGGCTGCAATAAATACTGGAATTCTTCAAAAATTATTCAAAAAATACTGAAATGCTAAATACTCTTAAACGTATAAGCACAACAGTTACACATTTTAAACAACTATAAAACGAATCATAAAGGTGCTAATATAGACACCTGCAGTACACCACCTTAATTAAATATTGTTAAAAAATGTAATTTTCTATTTTATTTAATGCTTCAAAAATTATTAATACTATATATATAGCTAATATAATATATACATATATTGCAGTGTTACAAAATTGACTTTTATATAGCACTAACCTTCAAATACGTTAATATCAGAATGTGACATTAACGCACACATGTTTTAAAATACTGGTATGACAGCTGAGTTTGTTTGTTAAATCTGATGGATGTAACCAGGCAACTTTTTTTCTCTCTTCAATCTTCAGTATCTCTCTTCTCTTAATTCCAACCTCCAGTATCTCTTTCCCCTTAATTCCAACCTCCAGTATGTCTTTCCTCTATTTTTGTGGATCGTGCAATTCACTACTTAATATAATTTAAATTGATCACTAGTAATTCTCGCCTGACGCGTACAAAATTCTAATTTGACGTTTCTGTTTATTTTATTTTTTCGTCGTCCAGTAACGCACCTAGTTACTCGCACGATGTTTACATGTTTTGGTCGTCCAGTTGGATCCCGCTTATACGTCATCGTCGACGACTGCTACCGTCACTGCCAACCTCGACTGATGAAAACTGTACTGATGGTTACTTTCTGGGCTAGTTTCTCGTGTGATTACGTATAAATTTAAGTTAAAAAATACCCCTTACCACCTTGTTGAGTAAAGAACTCTGAATACGCATTTCGGCAACTAAGT
>JARFOC010001085.1:0-21261 GCA_031763485.1 Osmoderma eremita | reverse complement strand
TTTACAAACTACATTATAAATGATTACTTGATGTTAGGCATGTTTTATCGCGTTTGTATTTTATTATTTCACACATAGGTAATACTGGTTCAAACCAAAAATTATTTAAGGCATTTTTTTCCAACAAACATCTCATTTTTTTTATTTTTTGCCTAAACAAACATCAATCCACTCACCAATCTTCTTTTTCCAATTGTTGTCGCACTACTATCATCACTACGACTACAAAATCAAATTTTTAATCATTTTTTGATTGATGAAAATGATTTGCAAATCTGTTAGTTATCAAGTATTTATTTTTGTGAGGGTTATCGGGTACAATGATTTTTGCTGGGATGATAGAAACCTTAGATCAGTGTCCTTCATATGCTATTATTAATACCTGGGTTGCGTAATTTAATAACGAAAGATCAGATTAAGGACCTCTCTCTTGAAGATTAATTTCTGTATACAGTCCGGAAATAGGGTAGAAATATCACGAGAGCACATTATCCTAATATGCTAAGTAAATTGCCGCGAAAAACTTTCCAAAGGAATGCGTTGCCAAAGCGTTGGGAACGCTCTTGCTCGTTGATGCAAAAAATGATGAAATTGATTTTGAATTGATTGACCATCTGCCCCATTCTTCGGATTAGCACCGGCAGACCATTTTTTATTGGCAAAACTCAAAAAGCATTTATAAGGTAAAAGGTTTTCGACAAACGATAACGCTATATGTGCCGTTGAGGAGTGGTTTGCAGACCAAGGCGAGGATTTATTTTAAGGACTTAGAATTACTCTTAAATAAAATTTTCTATTGAAATATTGTGACATTTTATATGATAGACTAAGTTCTTCTAAGTTTATTGATACTTCCTCGTATATACATTGCCATGATCTTATACAGCACCTTGCGGTGATTACCGTATTAGGTTCGCGTGCCATCCCGGTTAATTATTTACGCGCGGGACTGGCACCTATAGATTGGTATTTGAATTTAATGTCAGAGTTTCCATTAATATCCGAGGCTCAATCGGTAAAGACGGTCTCTGTTGTGTGGGGAGTTCAGTCAGTAACAATTAATGGGTATAAAAAATGGTACTAAATCAAAGAATACTTTATTGTTTTTATATCTTGTAAATTAGCATAAACAATCACACAACACCACACAATACAAGAGTTGTAGAGAAATTTCACGCACTACATCGCGGGCCCACTAGACGAAGAACGACGCACCAGTGGAATTAACCGATCTCAAGTTACCACCCTAGAGTCCGGAGCGCGACCAGGAATGGCGTATGGTGCTAGTACAGTTTTGGAAAACCGTCGACATAGCAATTACGTCCCGGAACAGTATATAATAATAGATTACCGTGGTAATGATAACAGGGACATGACGGGAAAGAAGAATAAACAAATTGACAAGTCAGAAAAGTAAAGTCTGTGAGTGAAATTAAGAAAAAGGATATTAAGAAAACGAGTGCTAAAGAAGGGGTGATTGGAAGAGTGTAGTAGAGGAAGATTTGGAAGGAGTGAGACGAGTGACGAGGGTGCAGGAAGACAGCAGTAGGTGATACACGTCATACGCACATACACAGGTTATTGGGTAAGGTATTTGATGAATTAATTCCTTCGTTAAAATTATATGTTCGTATTATTGTTATAGTAACATCGCTAAATTTATATTTATATTATTTATTATATTTATATTATTTATTATAATTATATTATTTATTATATTTATATTATTTATCATATTTATATTAATTCAAGACCCCGGGTTCGATTCCCCACCGTGCCAATAACATCGATGGCGTTTTTCGGCCACGGCTCGGCTCAGACTGTAAAAATGAGTACCTGGAAGTCAAATTCTGGGGTAATCAGCTCGTAGCGCTTGCCAGCCCTAGAGTACCGAAAGGCTAACAGTGACAGCCACACCCTGCCATTCCCTATGGGCCCGTGAGGCCTGTTGAAGGGACTATTATTATTATTATTATTTAAATAGGTTACATTTATAAAATTTGGAAGTGTCAGTTAATTGTCAGCCAGAAGTTACCCGGCTTGTGTCAACTTGACATTAACAAAAAGAATCCAAGTTTATTATTATTAAAATTCATTAGAAAATTAATTTACCAATTTTGTAACATTGCAACATATACAGGTAGAATCTCTGGTAACCGAATGACACGAGAACGCAGTAGCGTATCCCCACTACCATTTTCTCGGTAGGCACTGTTAGCCTAGTTACCAGTAAGATTTTGCGCAGTTACATCAAAGAAAATAATATGCAGTGAGGAAAAAAAAAGAAAATTATGAAAGATTTATGAGGATATTAAAATTTTCTGAACATCAGTAATAGAATAAAGATATAGTTGCACAAAATAGAATATTAAAAATTAGCAAATTCTCAAAAAACAGAACAAAAAAGCTTCTTCTGGCCAATAAAAATATTTATCTACAATTTAAAAAACAATTAAATAAATGGTTCAAAAATATCACCTTCCTAAATTAAACAAAACCCTAATCTATTGTAAAAGCTATTTTTTACATTATTCAATGTTTCCATTGAGATATTATTGGAAATGTTTCTAATACAATTTTTTAATTCCTCCACGGTATATGGTCTGTTATTCTCGTGTGTGTAGATAGACTCTTTCAAATAACCCCAATAAAAAAAATCTACGGGGGACAAATCGGGTGAGCGGGGTGTCTAGGATACTTCATGGGAGTGAATTCCAATCCAGCGACTTGGAAAGCCGATTCAAAAAATTCCGAGTAGCTATAGCGTTGTGTGTAGCTATAGCGCAGAATTCCATTCGGCTATATGCATCGTCGTGAAATAATTGCTTGTGCTTAGATACTTTATAACTGGTATACCCATTGCTTTTTAAAATGCGGCTAACAGACTTGTTGAAAGCTATTTCAAGCATAATGTCATTTAAGCAAATCAATTTACTTTTGCTCAGTGTATTTTGGCATTATGACAACATGCAACATATGTACACATACATACAGCACACAAGTATAGAGAGCACAACAGGTGACAGAATGACACTGATGACGTGCGAGCGTATCAAGGTATACGCAGGAATGTTTTCCACAATTGTGGTGGGAGGTCGACCACTTCCCCACCCTTTCGGTTGCCAGAGATCATACCTGTATAGTGCGTCGTTGAGAAAACAAAACACGTTGAAAATCTGAGAATCAGCTTCTTCATAAAATCGTACAAATGATTTTCATATCTTTAACCTCCTAGCCGCGCTCTACTGCGTTTGTCTCGGTAGCTTGTGTTTGACCGATGTCCACTAGAAGGGCTATGTCGTGGCGCAAGAAAACGGCTGGGACATTTCGTAATACGTTCGGGGACGCATTAGCGATTAAAGTGAGTTTTAGCATTCGGTGAAACGCTGATGACGCCTGGTAGACAGAAACTCGAGTCCGCCTTTAATGTTTATACCCCTTTCATTGCTTTTGCTAGTATAGTGATTCCAGTAATAAACCATGCGCCTGTATGGCATTTTTTCGGTTAATAAGGTATGATCCTAACACATCCACGAAAAACTAAATATTTGAGAATCAAAATGTTTCTTTTCTATAAAATTACTGAAACACCTTAGTGTTTGATCGAAGGGGGACAATTTATGAGAAGCAAATTATCTTCGTATTTTCAGCCTCCGTTGAGCAGCAGCGTACCACCCAAAAATTCTTAATTTACACTAATTAAGTGATACCTCATTTAAAAACTAATAATTTCAATACAACCATGTATCACATTTTAAAATCGATTACATCGTTTCTGTGTTGTGCCTTAAAATTCCCTTATAAAGATATACATATGTGCACTTTTTATCTAATTTATTTATTGAAATGTAGCTGAAAAATAATTAAATATTGGATATTACATTAATATAGATACAAATAAATGTCATGTGGTGTATTTAAGAAATTGTAAAAAACACCCAGTTTCAATTACAAAAAAAAACAAGGAAGACATCTTAACATAAATTTATTTATATTTTGAGGATAAACTGTTATAACTGTTAAAAATATATTTAAAAAATTCTATATAATACAGAAGATATATATATATAAAATACAATTAAGGTAATAGGCGTACAACACGGAAATACAAATTTGAGTTCTGATATTCCACAAAATTAAAAGAATAGAAAAAATTACTAGCGATCTAATTGCATAATATAAAAATGATACTTAATCGATGATGACACGATAAGCCTTATATTAATCCGAGTTTAATCACACACATCAAATATGTATCTATGATACAAACACCTTTCCATAAATCTAATTGCTCTTATATGTACGCTATGCTATTTTTAGAATCCATATACATTTTAAATAATGGCATAGATAAAAATATATGTATATGACCATAAAATATATCCGTGTGTAAGCTATTTTTAACAAAACTCAGGAACCAAGGTTGACATCAATCAGTTTTATATTCCACAGAAAATTATGCATTATTTTTTATCTTACAAATGAATCAAAATCATGCGTAAACGGGCAAACTAATTAGAAATAATTATTCAGCTATTTTACACATATCACACGAATCTTCACACAAGTCAAACGGTTAAATCGCAAAAGGGGCTTTTAATCACTCTCCCTATATACATCTTCCTGTAAAACATGTAACTAAAATAAATGAAAATACCAGTTGAATTGGTACTACTGTAAAATACAATACTAAAAAATAATATGGCATTACTGATACTATATACAATTTTTTAATATATTTAATTGGCTAAAATGTTTCATTATTTTTCTGTTTGAACACGCAGTTTGCTGACGGTTCGTGATGGCGTGAACCAATCGGACAACATATTGGAGTCCTTGAGAACTGAAATGCGTTTTCTGATTGGTTCACGTGACACGTACCATCAGCAAACTGCGTGTTGGAACAGAACTTATATTTTTCAAACTGCATGGATGAAATTTACTACCATGCAAGTACAGGCGAATACATATTAAGTCCTCGATATATTTTTTTTATAAAATACAAGGAAGAACGAGTTTAAATAAAAAAAAGAAGTAAAATACATTAAATAAGAATTCGGATCCCACAGTTATAAACGACAGATTAAGTCAACCCCCATTTTACCACAGACAGAGCAGATGATATAACAAATTTAAAACCTCTCTGCTTTAATTATATTGTTGATTTTCTGAACGTACAATAAATATTATAGGAAATTATTATTAGAAGACATTCGACATAAATATATTCTTCACATTGTGACAAAAAATATGTATGTAGCAACATTTTCAAAAGGGCTAATGGAGGACCAAATTATGCATATGTATAGTTTCGGCGAAAGACACAATTATTAACTTTATGAATTGGATGTTTTAAGAAATCAAATGAGTCAAAAGATAATAATACGGGGATTTTTATGATGACTATACTATTAGAGGTATCAAATCTTTCCTTGTCACATTTTTATCAAAATCGGTGGGTTGACTAACAATTTACTGTGTACAGCACAAACGAACGCGTATTTGGCATGATCATAATGTAATTTCTGGCATTTAAAGGTGCATATGCATGCTATATGACATGTAAAATACCAAGTAAGTTCTCTTTTCGTTGTACTTAATATATAACTTTTTGATTTTAGCTATTTAGCTGCTAGGGGAATACCAAGGAGGTTTTAGGAAAAGTATAACGACCTCGGACCAGATTTTTATGCTGAAACAGATCCAAAAAGGCTGCTATGAATACAAAATTCCACCAACACACGACCACGTAAATAGGAACAAACTGGTTTATGCATTAGAAGAATTTAAAACACCACCTAAGCTGATTAGGCTGATAATGATGACATTGAAATACAAGAAAACGCAGAAAGATTTATGGAAAGACCACCAACATTTCAAAGCAAAAAAGCCCCACTATCAACACTATTCTTTAAACTGACTCTCTAACAAGTTATATGGAAAAGCAAAGTAAACAGGGATGAAATACCCTCTAACACATTACACAAGCGTCAGTCGTGCACTGACAACATAATGTTGAAAGCTAAGAGTAGAGTTAGAAGAAAACAGGAGGAGAACAAATGGGACTACACTTCAATGCGGGAAAGACGAATTTCATGGAATTGAAAACCCAAAGGAAAACAGTAAAACAGGCATGAAAAAAAACTAATAAGTGGAGAGAGCAAATGAAGAAATGTTGAATTTAAAGAGATTGGAAACTATAGGTATGTATTTTGGAGTGGTAATAAACAATACGAAAAGGAGATTGAAATAAAACTAGCGAACGGAAATAAATGTTTGGAAAGCCTTAATATCAGATCAAAAGAAACATCAAGAAAAACAAAATTAATGTTATACAAAACGACCTACGGGAACATAAACCTGTGAGACGTGGGTGATAAACGAACGAGAAAGTCGCTTAACCTGGAAATATGAGAAGGGAAAAGGTTACGGAAAATTTTCGGAAGAAAACAACAGAATTTCATGGAATTGAAAACCAAAAGGAAAACAGTGAAACAGGCTTGAAAAAAAACTAATAAGTGGAGAAAGAAAATGAAGAAATGTTGAATTTAAAGAGATTGGAAACTATACGTATTTTGGAGTGCTAATAACCAATACGAAAAGGAGATTGAAGTAAAACTGGCGAACGGAAACAAATGTGTGGAAAGCCTTAATCTGAAATCAAAAGAAAGACCAAGAAAAACAAAATTAAGGTTATCCAAAACGACCTACGAGAACATATACCTGTGAGACGTGGGTGATGAACGAACGAGAAAGTCGCATAACCTGGAAATATGGAAAGGGAAAAGGTTACGGAAAATTTTCGGAAGAAAACAACAGAATTGGTATATAAAAGATGACTGGGTACTGAACTGTATTAATTTCATAAGGAATTAAATATGATTTCATTGGAGCCAGGAGAATGCAGCATGGAAGGAGGCGATAGAATTAGATTCAAAGGAATAAAATGTTAGGAACTGGAGAAGAATTGCATACGATACACAACAATAAAAAGACATGACCAAGCTATGAGCCAAAAAGGTCAGGAAGAAAAGCTTTAAAAAAAGGAATCTATCGTGCCACCAACTTAGGCACAGAATAAATATAGATGTGAAAATATAATGTAATGTATAATGTGGAACTAAGAGCTAGCCGTATGATTTGAGGTCTATTATCATTGCCTAATCATAAATAATTGAAATGTGGGATGTTTCATCTCTCCCTGTTTAGTATTGACTTGAAGTGGGAAGTAAAAACACATATTAACTATGTATATGTATATTCGACCAAAACACAAATTATAGGTCTAATAAAACCTTGTATATTACAAACATTTCCGAAGGTCATTTCCATTGATTTAAATTTTATGGAAATTTTGTTATTTATATTTTAGGTAGATATTTAAAGTTCACTAACGACCTCAATTTTAGATGAAACTTTATTTATCAATAATGTCATTTCAACTCCACAAGGACTATAATGCGGGAATATTCAAATATGGGACTGCAAACTAAGGAATACTTGACTTAAAACAAACACTTCCCTAAGAGAATTCTATTAATTGCCATTATAAATCAATAAAAATGGAGATTACATATAATTTTAGAAATATCTGGGACATTTACCAATGAAATGTTGTTAAATATATACAATAAAGTAAAATTATCCAGAAATGACTTCAGTTTTGTATAGTGGAATGATACATTTCTTCATTTGTTTGTTGGTACAGAAAAATCAGTGTGGCCCATTTTTATCCAGGATTGAATGGTATGTTTTCATTAAGATTATGTGTGGAAGCAGATTAGTGGACATCATAAGCATATCTGAAGCCTTCTGAAAGTGGCCCAATTCCATTATTTTTCGATTGAACTACTTTTGCAGTTATCAAAATAAATGGTGGTTACTAATATATGGCTATGAATATACAAGATTAGTGAAAATTACTCACCCCAAACTAGTCATTTACGAGTGACCATCGACTGTCGTGTCATCATGTTGGTAGAGTAGAAAGAGGACGAAGAACTGACGACCAAAATGAAAGACTCACGAAATAAAAAGCCGTAATTCAACTTATCTGACAGAATATATAGAAGATATAAGCTTTGTTTTAAACTCTATACATGCAGTACTTTCTTATTGCAAAAATAAACAAAATCATGCATGTTTTGGTATAAATAAATTAGATCTGATTGAAATGGTAAAAAGAAGAAAATATTATTATCTTACAAGCAACTTAAATAACATTTACAGACTTCAAATGATTTAAAACTTACACAATTAAACAGAAGATTCTAGCTAGTACACCTACATTTAAAGAAATCAAACTTAAAATTGAAAATACTCTAAAAGTATTGACATACATAGATAAATTAACAGCTACATTACAAAATTACACCTATATAAAATTAATGTTAATCAGTAAAAAGGTCAATAATAATTTGCGTAATCAATGTCGTACAATTAAGATAATTAAAATTAATTTCTACTTAAAAATAATTTTGGGCATACCACTTTTAACTTACATTTCTAGTTTAGAAATATACAGGGCCCTGTATACTATACTCTATTACTTACTTATGTATATTTTAGTTTTCATATACACCATATAGAAACTTATCTGTTTAAAATAGTGAATTATTTTCATAAAAACAGTAACAATATCAAGCTTGAGCTTAATCTTAAACAAACATTTTGATAATACTAAAATCGTATGAACTTCAAAATAAACAAATAAAAACCAGGTTTTGTGATTTATGAATATATGAATGTAATTCTTACAGTAACTTACAGCGGGGCCTTTTAGTGAATAAATTGTTATAGATGTCTGTCGCCGATCAAAACTATTATTTGTCATTATATGTATTATATTGTGTTTAAGCAAAAAGTAGAAAGAAAACTTCTTAGAATTATGTATGTATGTACATTATAATACTAGTTATTCCAATAGATTTTGTGTGGCTTGGTGAACAGTAAACAGATAATTTTAAATATAAAGTATAAGAAAACAAAAAAACTATTTATGAGACTGGTTTTAGAGAAACCTGAATCATTGATAAATCGAGCATAAATCGTTGATATTTCTTATAGAATGCATGAGCGGAAGCAACACTTTTGAACTGAATTGTTGCCTGACGCTCTTGTGCTGACATTTGTAGATTCTGAAAACAATAACATGAATATTCGTTTAAAGCATTTACACTTATCACAGGTCTAATAAAGTTATCTAGGTAGATAATAAAATCTAGAATAAAGTAATCTCATATAATCCTTATAGACATAACTACTGTTAAATTAGACAGAAATAATAAAACTAATTCAAACAGTTTAGTATTGTGATAATAATAATTACACTTTGATCAATTGATTTCACTAAATAGTGGCATCAACGGCTTAAATAAAAATAGGTAGCACCCAGTATAATGTTAATCCGTGAAATTAACATAATTAATACAGTATGATAAATCGGCCCGTTTGAATTATCAATATTAGCACATATAAAATGCAGTAAAATTAACACTTAACAAAAAAAAACACTCCACACCGTATGTGTATTTCACCTACGAAGTTGCTATCCTCAGCGGTAAACTTAGACGAGTTTACGGGAAAATCGGTTCGGGCACGTTAGTTTCTTTGTTAATTATTGTATGTTTTTGTTATCTGCATTAGTCCGTACGGTATACTTAATTTATATCGATTGCCACCGATAGTAAAAGGCCTCGGTGGTCTGACGTCACGCGGCTGTTACGTTAGCATGGATAGGCGAATGAGCAGCGCCGGCTGGTACTGACGTTTTGAGTGAGCAGTAGCTAAGATAGCACTGATTGCTGCGTCGTTACGCTGTCTGTTTAACAACAGGGAAGCTATACGAAGTCGCACGAAGCACAATTATCTTAGCTATTGCTTATCCAAAACGTCAGTACCAGCCTCCGCTGGGAATGAAGGCAGGTAAACAAGCTGGCGAAGTATAAGGTTGGACCAATTCGCATACATATCTTTGTTCGATTAAATTTCAATTATTAATGCTTTTAAGTGCTACTTTTTGTATTAGCTGTTACAATGGTTTATACGTGTTGCGTCTCTGGTTGTCGCGGTAATTATAAAAATAGTCCAAAACTTTACATATCGCAAGTTCCAACAAAGCTCTAAATGGTTGCAAAAACAGAATATCGATAATGATAAGATTTAACTTAAATTCTTTCAAAAATGGCAATATGTGTGCAGAACCTTCAAATAAAACGGTGTCCCGCATGACCACGTTACGTCTGATATACAGAGTGTTTACGGTCTTGTGATTTTATTTTCAAGGGGTGGTTAAACAACTTACAATTAGGTCATCACCGTAAAAATATCTTAACAAAGTTGCATAATAAGAGAGATATTAATGTAAAAAAAAAGTTGTAGATTTTATTTTTAAGTGGTGATTAGCCACCATACAAAAGGTTTTTAACGCTAAAATGATTGATCAACAACTTCTGCAAAGTAAATGTAAACGATAGGTTATTAGTGATTTTTGTACTAAGTAGGCCGATGTCTGTAACTTGTCCCATCTGTCAAGCTGTTTCATTAGTTGTCACTGCATTGCTGGTTTGACGTAATTTTTTCCGAATAAATCCTAATAAGGAAAGTAAAAATGGTCCACCGCACCAACAGTGAATATGTTGACATGTTAATTTATAGTGAAGTACGCCAGAATTCTGCTGGTGCAAGTCGATTGTACGCTGAGCGGTTTCCTACCAGGCCAACACCTATTCCACAAAAATTCATCGCTCTAGTAATCCGTGCACAAGCAACTGGTGTACTGCGAACACATCAAGGTCGAGATGGTGCCCTGGCCGACGCCAACGAATTTTGGATGCCGAAGAAGAAGTCTTAAATCATGACGAAGAAGATCCTTCTAGTAGTACTCGAAAAATATCTCGCCAAGTAAATGTATCAAATCGAATTGTCTGGCGAACGCTGCGCGCGAATCAATTGTATCCTTTCCATGTACAAAAAGTACAGGCTTTACAAGTTGAAGATCATCATTTACGTTTACAGTTTTGCCGATGGTTTCTACAAAAACATGGATCTTCCATTGTATTGGCGACTGATCAAGTAACGTTTACACGTAACGGCATAAATAACTGCTGTAATACTCATATTTGGGCTGTGGCAAATCCGCATTTCCAACATAGATTCTCGATAAACGTTTGGGCTGGCCTGGTCAACGGACAACTTATTAGCCCATTTGTGTGGCTAAATCGAATGAATGGATATGATTATCTCTTGTTATTGCAAAATCATTTGAGTATTGGAAGAAGTTCATTTGAATGTACGTGGACAAATGTGGTTTTTTCACGATGGCGCATCACCGCATTTTAATCGTTTAGTTCACCAACATTTAGATAATGTGTTTGAAAATAAGTGGATTGGTCGAGGTGGTCCCGTGCCATGGCCTCCTCGGTCACCCGACCTTAGGCTGCGGTGACAATTCGACGGCAAGAGCAAGGCCTAGTAAATTATGCCAATTCACGGATACGTCGAGCGAGACTTTGCGTTCAACAACACACACCAGTGTGAAGTGGATTCCATGTCAAACAAAAAAAATTGTTGAAATTAATATGCTTAATCACCACTTAAAAATAAAAACTACAATTTCTTTTAACATTAATATCTGTGTTATTATACAACTTTGTTAAGATATCTTTACGTTAATGACCTTATTTTAAGATGTTTAATCACCCCTTGACAATAAAATCACAAGGCCATAAACATATAGGCACTGTATAGGCAGACAACAACCACAAACAGTTGCTCATACTGCGCCATTGCCAAATATAGTTACTAATTTATTAAAGTATTACTGTTTATTTTTGTGTAAACTTATCAGTTTTTGCGATTTTAACAGTCAGTTATAATGGCTAATTGTTCATTTTTGCTGTTTTGAAACGCAAAATTTCGGGGATACCCCTAATTAGTACTTCCAAAAATCAACTACGCCACTATGTTAAGGTGTTCGAATACACATTTACAATATTGATTACTTTTAGAGAACCGTTAGTTAGTTGGTCACGTGGGATACAATCTTAAACGACGATTCGATATACAAGACTTCGTATTGTTCCCGTGCTGTTAGAGACAGCACGACGCCCCACGAAGCAGTAGGTAATATCTTAGCTACTGCTATATCTTAGCTACATTTAAAGTTGGTAGAAATAAATAAAGAGTGTTACATACTTCAGAACGATATTAAATAATGGAGATCTTATTGGCGTTCCATAAGTTTGCATTTGCTGCAACGATCGATCATATAAATATAGAATAGATAGAATAGATATAGAGCAGATAGAGATATAGTAGATAGAATAGATTCGACAAATAAACGGTTACTTTAAAATATACCTACTGTATACTGTAAGATAGCTGCAAAAGCTGCAATTAATCAACGGTCTTCTCTAAAATCTGGCGCAGCTCAGACGGTGACAAACAGAATCGCGATCAGCCGATCAATCGCAAAGCAATTTAAGAGATTAGCCACTGAACATTTGGTTGTATTACTTGGTATCACAAATAAGCTGGCTACTGGTAGCAAAATTTTGATCTATTATGGGATCACGAAAGAATATTGGGCAGATCGCGATACACAACCGTTTATCCAGGGCTGTTGTAGCTTAACACAAATAATATGTTAAGCTATTATGCTATTTTAGGACAGTTTTGTAAATAATAATTTTCTTCTTCGGTGATCTCACTCACTGCTGGGTTTTGTAATGGTGATAATGTTATTAATGGGAAACCAACTTTACGCCAGACCGACAGTTGTATAGCATTGTTCATGAACGACTCATCTGTATGCACTACATTTGTATAAATGTACTTCTGCCTATATTTTGTCAATCACATATATGAAGTTCGAAACTTGTTAATAGCATGCTTTATAAAAAATATAAATATTTACTAAAATAGATATAAAGCAACGTTAATGATGTAAAACATACATATTTAAATTCCTATTGGAATTGCACTTCCAAATACCCTAACCACTGACACTTTTTTTTTGTTTTGTAAACACATGCAGATAGATGCACTATTTTACCCTTATATGATCTCCGTTTTTTTCGGCGCGTTTTCTTCTGTTTTTTCTCGATTCTTAATCTTATTGGAATAGTAATATATACATTCATCTTCTAGTATGTATACTTCCCTCGGTATATTATTGATTGGACATTTTGCTCCATTTGCAGAACGATTATTAATAATGTAATTCTTGTTCAAATAATTTTATTTAATAAAATTAATGAACTTGCAATGGTATCAATTAAATAGATTACTTTATTCTAGATATGGAGGTAACGCTAATTATAAAATACACATATGTTTACAGACAAGGAAGAAGTTGCCTATTTCCAATAACGGCTACCTACAACCGAAAAAATGTAGTTTTAAAATCAAATTTTAATAGTTTCGGTTAGTTGTGGAACTGAAATATAATTATTTTTACATTTCGAGTTTTATGAAAAAATTCGGTTTCAGTCGGTTTTGAAAATAGAAAACTCAAATATAATACCTATTTCCACATGTCAAGTAAACATATTATTAGAACCGTAATATTATTGCAAATTAATGCAGCAATAAGACAATGATCTATAAACATAAATTCAATTTCCATGTTTGTTTCTTTGAACGACAAGATTGTTATTAAGAACTTTTTTTACACATGAATTCTTTGCAAAACCGGAGTACTAGGAAAAAAGACAACGATAAAATTGCTAAATTAACTCGCAACAATACAGTTCTACTTCACAGCTTCGCACATCCAAACACTAACAAGTATTATAAATGAAATCTTGTAGAACAGTAGAACCGCAAATATTTTTAAATGACAGCAGGTTGAGTTATATATGGTATTTATTTACCGTTTTTCCTTGGTTTAAATCTTTAAATATCAATAACTTTATAACAGATCTTTATGAAAAGGCTAAGTCAAAAAACAAAAGAGCCTCCACTAACTTGTTTAATATAAAAGCCCGCTTTAACTATAGAAATACCCACCAACATATAAATGGAAAAAATATTTAAAAAAGGATTATACTGAACACCAGAACGTCACAAACGGTGAAGTGCTGCCCCTAGAAATTATATTATAGTATAATTTCTCGTGAAGCAAATGCGATTACATGATTGAAATCGAGCATTCTGAAGTTCTAAGGAAAGGTCCCAACCATTCCCCATAGGTACCGAAATCAGAAAATATTGAATATCCAAAATTTTATCAAAAATGGGAAAAGAATTGCTGACATCTAATGAAACTTCACTTAAAAGCATGACTAGAAGATCTATTCTATAAGATGTTTAAGATAATTCGAAACAAAATTCGAGATGTTTAGTGAACCCATACAAGATGTCAAAATTCGGGAAGATTAAAGGATTACTGATATACACTGCTGACGTAGGTGACTACAAACACCACAGCTTGAGTCTGTAAACGAGCTCTTAAGGTAACTCATATTGATCTGGGATGCTGGAGACTTTGTATATCTCCCGGCTAATCGCTGCTGGAAACTATAAAGTTAACACGTTGACTGCCAAGTATGAGATAACTCGTATTGTGCGCTATTGCCTAGGACGCCAACTACGACTTATTTAATTTTTTGGTTTACTATGCGGTCCAATTTTCATATACCTACCACTAAGAGAAATATAAGTATTGGACAACTCAACTAGACATTGGTAGGCCGAACTGTCCCTGGTTTCATCGCACAGCACTGTATATAAGTAATTGGCTTGTATACTGGTAACATACGCATTAAGTCAACGAAACAAAAGTAAATCAAATCTGATAGTTACGTAATTTAAGTAATTGACGTCAGATTGTTCCGATCACCCTGAACACAAAAACCGATAAAAAACCTACAGTGCAAAATCTAGCGCGTAATCACACGATGTAGTCCGTTAGCTCCTTAGAAGACCGTACCACGGGGACGGCAGTAGGATTTCCCGTTTAGGGTAAAGTTTAGATCGCTGTCGCAAATATAGATGGCACCATGTACACGTCTACGCATGCGCAAATTTTATGTTTTCCCACCTGATTCGTGCAAGTATGTGTATACCTTTATGTCATTACACCATTTTTATTGTTTATTGTGGTTTTGTTGTTGATTAAGTTTTGTAGATTTCGGGACTTTTCCATTTTAACGTTAAAGCAGCTTTGTGTGTAGAGATATTAGTTCAAATTTATATATATATAAGTAATAGAACATTTTAATTGCATGAAAAGTTAGTTACAAGGTAAATTTAATTTGTTTACGAAATTCCTCAATACAACCATTCAAATTTTAAATTTGCTGTGTAAAACAGCATTTGTGGATATAGGAGCAACGTCTGGAAAACAACATGCGACCTTGTTATGTACCTGGGTATAGTGATAAAGTGTCAGGAAGGTAAATTGTTTTATGTTTCACAATACACTACCCACGAAATTATATTCTGAATCGGTTTATAGTATATATTTTTATAGTAACTGTTAAAGAAACAGATTTATATTATATATTACTGTAAAAATTACTACTGTCATCAGCATTTGACAACTGAGTGATATGTCAATTGATATATTTTGTATCAATGCGATTGAATATTTCAATTTTTCCGAAATTAATTTACTGTCACAACAGCAGTATGTTTTCCAGCATAATACCACCTTAATATTTAAACCTTTTCTACAGTCTTGTATACCAATACTTTAGCAAATATTAAATGAAAATGGTTTAGTTTTATGATGAAAAAGCAACAGATAACATCTTCGGCCGGCCTGACACACAATTGGAAAATGCACGTAATATTAGTATGTTTTGCTCGTATTTACATAGTATGGCAACCCGATCCAGAAGATAATTTTGTAAATGCTGTGTATGCCTCTCTATCATTTGCACAATAACAT
The DNA here is from genome assembly GCA_031763485.1 of Osmoderma eremita. Classification (NCBI taxonomy): domain Eukaryota; kingdom Metazoa; phylum Arthropoda; class Insecta; order Coleoptera; family Scarabaeidae; genus Osmoderma; species Osmoderma eremita. Next base: position 5,366 of record JARFOC010001085.1, on the reverse strand, counting down.
TCTTGACCGTAGGAGACCACTGACTAATAATTATTTTCTTGCAGGTATTATAGCTGCAGAAGATAGGATTCGTAACATTTGGTTGTCAAACATGCAGAATCCAAAATTTTGGGATATCACTGATAAAAGGACTCCGGGCAATTCCAGAGTTTGCCAAGTTCGTTTTGAGAAAACATGCAATGGAGCACATGGTAGCTTGAAGAAATTTGGTGTACCTACATTAAATTTCCTGATAATTAAAGCATCATTTAGTTTGGTAGATAAACAAATAATTAATGTGTTGTTATTAAAAGTGCCCAAATGACTAACACTTTTGAGTAAAGACACAAAATGTTTATAAGATTATATTTACCTAGCACACCATCTTTTCAACCTTGTATTGTGTTTGTAATTATTAGCTTAATAGATCTTAGAACAATAACACACACATACTTTTATTGTATTTACTACATTTTTATTTACTTCAAAATATTTGAGGTTACCGCTTGCCGCCTTTTGTGTCTATAGTACTTTGTCGCAAATATAGATGTCACCAAAACACGTCTGCGTTTTAATGTTAGAGAGCGACCTAGCATTGGGCCTTACAGGCTCTTACAGAACTATTTATACACCAACTGTCTGAGGTTAATATTAAAAAGGTCTCTAGATTGGTTATAAACTAGTTCATATTTACTTAAATACAAGAGCGAAGGAAAAACAATAACGACGGTAAACACGAATGACAGATAGAGAGTGCGAATGGAGTATATTTACAGAGCAATTTTTTTCTCAAAAGTGTGTGTAGTTCAGAGTTAAATCATTTAGTCCTTATTATCTCAGAAAACCTTTTATACTTTCTTGCTAGTTATGTGATTTATTAAAGAAAATGCTAAAAATTTTAGTGAAATTAAACTCAAAAACTGAAATTTTAGTACTTTTATTAAGATTTTTTGTTGTAAATATAATTCTGTTAAGTTGGGGCGTCAACATCCTGATTAATTATATAAAATTGCATCTGTTTTCTTTTTTTTGTACTTGTACATGCAAAATTTGTTCATTTCTATATTAGTCAATGCAATTTTTATTTGTATACCGAATAATTGACCTAATGCTTCATTTGCAAGTAATAATGCAAACTTTTGCTTAATATTTTAATTTACAATTTTTTGCCAAATATTTACATACTTCTGTAAACAACTGTATTACTGCAAACTTAAAAAAACAAAATGAAATTCTTCTAATACCCCCTCGGTGTTATCTCAACATCACCACCATTTTCTGCATTTAGTCTCTTATACATATACTTCTAGGGCTATTTTTGTTACATAGATTCACATTATACATCTGTATAAGATACATCTATCAATCGAAATAAAAATTCTGTCATTGTTAAATATTACTAGTGCATTGTTCTACAAGATTATATGTCAGTGCAACAACATAATAAATATTTGCTGTTGTCCCAAATAAAATGTATTTTATACCGTTAAAAATTATAAAATAAAACCCTATAACAAAAATAAACGCCAAGGTACATTTGAAAAAGGAAATGTGAATAGAAACACTAACAAAAAATTACTTTCTCTCAAATATACAGAATACTTAAGCATTAACATTTAAGAGATTTCATCGTCCAATACCATTGATATAAAGTAGGCACAATTGTGTACTAAAACTTTTATAAAAAAAAATGCTGTACCTTAATAGAATTACTGAGATTCAACCATATGTTGAAGGAACTATATACTTAACATAAGTTTCAATGTGAAACAAAAGTTATTAAGAACATTTAAAAAAATGTATGGTTAGCCTTAACAACTCTTACCTGAATATCACCAACGCCTTGACATAGCTTACGTAACTTAACTTCACTTGTGCCTGTCGCTAAATTATTAACAACCACTAGAGAAGTATCAGCGAGTGACTTATCTTTAGCAAATATTTTTCTGTTACTTAAGAAGGACGATAAGTGATCTTTATTTAATGCTTCTGAATCATTATTATCGGCAGACACACTTTCACAAGACATTGGTTTCGTAGAAATTACACGCTTTACAGCTAATGTATTATCGACAGTTTTTATAGGAACAATAGTCTTGTTTACCCGAACCATTTGTTTTTTAATCGGTTTTGCCACTTGTGGTGTTTTTGAAAATTCTACAATTTTCTTAGCATACATTACTACTGGTATTTCCTCTTTCACAATATCGGTTGGTGTTGGCAGAGACTCATACTCTTCTTCTGCTTGCAGTTTCCTTGCAGCTTGTTTTCTTCTCTCTTCTTTTTGATGTAATAACTTTTCACGTATGATTTTCTGCTGTTCAATCTTTTCTCTATATGCCTTCGTTTCTTCGTCCTCTTCTTCCTAACATAAAAAAATGTAATTACAAACAAATAATGCTATATTATACCACAGCAAAATAAATGGTATTACCACAGCTTAGAGGTCCCATTTTAAACTGATGCTTAAATTACATATGTTGTACATTAGGGATGGGCGATATATCGATAACTGCTACTAATAACTGTTACCGCCGGATAACCCTTTTAACCGGTTCTCGGTTTGCGATATTAAGTTACTAAAATAACTGGTAGCCAATACCGCTCGATCCAATATTCGTAAAAGAACCGATACGCTTCACCGTTACTAAATAAAATATTCACTCGGTGAATAGTGGTGCGATATGTAAGACTGTTTATTGTTTGGGTTTACATTGAATACGAAGCGGCGGTACTTTTTTAACTCGGTATGCATTTCTATTTCTTAAACCGGTCTACGTTGTATTCTCCGTTTGGGCTAGTTGTGTTGGTGTTTTTCTTTCTGTAAATGAATTTATGTATAACCGATCCCAACAACGAAATGTTTGTTATTCCATGAGTCTAGAGAACTGATTATAATATATCGCACAGTTATGATGTATCGCATACCCAAAGCACCGAGAACGACAATAACGATACGTATTCGAATACCGGGAAGCGATTATCTCCGAGAACTGTTTAGAGGAAGGATTGTTAGAAAATAACGTCGCGGTGATCACGGTTATTTGAAAATAACCGTTTGTCCCATCCCTAGTGTACATTTGATTTTTTCAAGTTATCCATTGCAATTCTATAGATTGTTCAACATACACTGCGAAAATTTGCTTTTAAATCGTTAAAATTAGGCGATTAGGATCGAGATTTTAAATTGAAATTAATTCCGCCAAATAGATATAAAAGTATTAAACGTAATATGACGCCCGCGAATAAGCTTAAAATGGCGGTCGTAAACTGCAGTTTTACCAAATAAAGCATGATTTAAACAGTCGTATTACTAAATTGTAATATTGCACAAAATTTATATGCAGAAGAAAAAAAACTGCTCTTACTTCAAATATTTGAACATCTATGGTTTTAACTTGTTGTAAATTAGATGATGAAATGGTTCTCTTCTTCTTTTTCAGGTCACCCTTAAAATCAAACCTCCTTTTACTTGGACTACCGTCATTGTATGTTCTAACCCCTTGGAATGGTTTGGACCGGTTTTCTTCGTAAAATAAATCACGTTTTATGTCATTATTCACAACTGGAACGTTTGTTGGGGGGTAGTTGATAGTATTAGGGGGATTATTATTAAATGTCTGACCAAACTGTGGCTGTGGAGGTGGCGCTGAATAATTAGAATAGTTTTGATTGGCATTGTAAGCTGATTGAATTGGTTGACTTTGAGCAATAGGCCATTGTTGTTGATACTGAGGATTGAGTGGCTTACTAATATTACCATGGTTACTATTATTACTACTATAAATAGGGGGTACAAACTGATTCATGTTGTTGAAATTATTTTCAAATTGAGGCTGACTATACATTGGAATTTGATGAAATTGTTGATGGGGAAGTACTTGCACATTGTAATTAGGTTGTTGAAAGTTTTGCACATATGCAGGCTGATTATCTGGCATAGAATGACTAAAAGAATTTGTAGAGATACCTAAACGTTGATGTACCGGCAATCTTGAATTCTGGAAAAGAAATTTATTAGTTTTCACAAAAAAATGCATGCTAGAGAGATGTACCTGCATCGTTACTGGATATTGCTGATTCACATAAACATTTGGTGGTGCAGAATTTTGTTGATACAAACCAGCAGGATTAACAGTTGGTGGTTGTGCCCACGGTTGTACGGAAATAATCGGCTTTTTAACTGTTTCATTACTCTTATGCCATGCTAAAGAAACTATAAGCATAAGACCACATTAATGTGTCTAATAATGTTCTTCTCACAAAACTTACCATTATGTTTGATTTGAACATTTCCTTTAAAATGAGGATTTATTAGCACTTTATTCCGTTGCTGAAACTGCATAGGTCTGTGTTGATTGTTGTGGAAATTTCCACGATTTATAATTCGCTTGCCTCTATTGAAACCACCACGAAAATTTTGCTTTCCAGAACCCCTGAATTTTTGTTCTACCATAAATCTTTGCTCTATTGAAATTAAAAATAAATAAAAATATTTATATAAAATGGTATTATAATTAGAACCTTTTTGTGGGACAACTCTCTCACTTGAAAACTTATCCTGCCTGCATCTTTCCTCTTCTTCAGTTGTAGAATTTAAAATCTCACTGTCTAAAATAGTAATAATATAATTATATATAAGCTGTTTTTAGGTAACTATTAAATACCTTCATCGTTGAGTTCGGTTTCATCATCCAAATCTAAGACATCTTGCTCTAGTTCAGCATTGTTCTGAAGCTCATTTATTGCTGATGAATGGCTTTTATTAGCAAGGTCATAATTGTCATCAAGTAAAGCTTCTTCTTCATCAGCTGCAAGGTCATAATCTCCCTCATTTTCCTCATCCGGAATATCCAGGAGTTCTTCCAAACTAAGATTTCATTGATCAACAGCAATCAAACATGTGTGTAAAAATATACTTACTTTTCTGACATTATTAATCTTTTAATATTATCTATTCAACAATAAAACCCACACTTCACAGTTTCTTTTTTCAAATGCTTTAAAACGGAGTAAAAATCAGTAGTTAAGTACTGCACAATAAAATTAAAAAGTAAGAATTAAGAATAAAACCCAAAAATTTTTCTACACATTTTATACACCGCGCATTAAAACATATATATGACGAATTGAGAAATTATAACAGGACAGGACAATATGTGCACGGGCATCATGAACACATTCAGGACCACAGAACAGCAATTAAAGAGAAACGCGAGCCCGTACCATTTCGCTGGTAACACGCAACTTCACGTTATTGCAATACAGCGCCGTTCGGCGTGGTACACGGTCAAATACGAAAATACGAGGGAATCGTGCTTATGAAATATGGCGCCACATTTAAAAGTTGGATATGTTTCGATTTTCCTTAATCTCATCAGTGTGAT
>JARFOC010001084.1:0-20924 GCA_031763485.1 Osmoderma eremita | reverse complement strand
GATTCGGGAATCCGTTGCTACTGGTTTACAAAACAGTACGAATAGGGCATCAACTACACTTACCGAGAAAGGAAAACGCACAATATGCGCCTTTTGTCCATCTAATATGAGAAGAATGATCACTAATCATTGTGAAGCCTGCATGCGTGCGTTCTGTGGAGAACACTGTTCAAAAAAAATGTTCCAATTGTTGAAATTTAATGCTGCGTTGTTCATATATTTGCATTGTATGCATATTATATGTATATTAAAAGTTACTCAATAAAAATTTGAAAAAAACGTAAAAATTATTCCATTTTTGATTAAAGGCGTAAATCCTACGAAGGTTTGTGTTAACGTTTTTCTTTAAATCAGATTTGTGTTCTAGGGTTAAATATCGCCTCGTCTTATAACAATAACTCCTAATTACACACACACCAATATGAAATCATATTATTTTCGTTACGACATAAGCTATATCACAGTATCCTTATACCAAAATTAGATAAATTCGCAAATTGACATATTCGAGAAACATCTTTATAACGAAACTTCTTCGGGTAATTTAAAGTCCCAACAATAAATTGCTAAACGGATTTAGAGCAAGTAAAGGAAAGTTTCCCGAGGATTAATGGTGCCATTTGTATATTGCGCCCACATTATAAATCAATAATTCCCGACAGGAACTTATAAATATAATTATCCCTCTGTATGTCATACTAACTTGAGACAATTAAGAACTTACGGGCGGCAAAAAGATAGTCGCGTACGAACCCTCTTCCCATTTCTGCGGAGAGAGTGCGATCGTTAGGTGGTAAGAAGGAATCATTGGCGATGAGGTCGAACCGAAAGCTAAGCAGGGAAAATTGGAATCCCCGGATTAAGAGAACGGAACCGTTGGCTTGAGACTTATTTTCTCGATCCTGTAGGATTGCCCAAGATAATCCGGCAATACCACCAGAGAGAATTTTGTGTATAACATTCCCTAATTAGTAGCAAATGTTACTATATATATACAGTCTGCTTAGGGTCTTGTGATTTTATTTTCAATGGCTGATTAAACATGTTAAAATAAGATAATTAACCCAAAAATATCTTAACGAAGTTGCATAATAAGAGAGATATTAATGTTTAAAAAATGTAGTTTTAATTTTTTTATATTTTTAAGTGGTGATTAAGGATATGAATTTAAACATTTTTTTTAAATGTTTTTAATGGAATCCACTTCACACTAGTTGTTCAAAGTTATCGCCGTGTTGTTAAACCCAAAGTCTCGCTCGACGTATCCACGAATTGACATAATTTACTAGGTCTTGCCGTCGAATTGTTTCCGCAACTGCTTCAACGGGGTTACGAAGATCATCTAAATCAATTATGTCGTTGGTGTATACCATGGCCTTCATAACGCCCCATAAGTAGAAATCAAGGAGGTTAAGGTCAGGTGATCGACGAGGCATAGGACCACCTCGACCAATCCACTTATTTTCAAACACATTATCTAAACTTTGGCGAACTAAGCGATTAAAATGCGGCGGTGTGCCATCGTCAAGAAACCACATTTGTCGACGTACATGCAAAGGAACTTCTTCGAATAGTTCCATCAAATGATTTTGCAAAAACAAGAGGTAATCATATTCACTCAATCGATTAGGCAACACAAATGGGTCAATAAGTTGTCCGTTGATCAGTCCGGCCAAAACGTTTATCGAAAATCTATGCTGGAAATGATTACGACGAACAGTATGTAGATTTTCCACAGCCCAAATATGAGTATTGCGACAGTTATTTATGCCGTTACGTGTAAACGTTGCTTCATCAGTCGCCAATACAATGGAAGAAAAACTTGGAATTTCTACTTGTTTTTGTAGAAACCATCGGCAAAACTGTAAACGTAAAGGATGATCTTCAAGTTGTAAAGCCGGTACTTTTTGCACATAGAACGGATACAATTTATTCTCGCACAGACAATTCGATTTGATACATTTACTTGGCCAGATATTTTTCGAGTACTACACAAGAAGGATCTTCTTCGACAAGATTTAAGACTTCATCTTCGGCATCCCAAATTCGTTGGTGTCGGCCAGCACCATCATCTCGACTTTGGCGTATTCGCAGTACACCAGTTTCTCGTGCAAGGATTACTAGAGCGGTGAATTTTTATGGAATAGGTGCTAGCCTGTTAGGAAACCGCTCAGCGTATAATCGACTTGCAGCAGCAGAATTATTATTTTAATTATTTTTGGTATACCATATTTATTCTAATTGGGGATGCAATTCCAATAACCGCCGTATTCTAAAAAAATGGGAAGTGCACACAATCAACGTCAGAAGTTGGTAACGGAATCCCCGTTAACCACATTCAGATTGAATTCCGTATGTGATACTAAAACCATGTCGTTTTGTATCAAAACTAAGTTGTAATACAATTGTTTTGAGATGGATAACAAAAGAATAGAAATGAGGATTTGATTTGATTCGAAATAAACGCCGCACCTCTTTTAAACTGCAAAATCATCCTCAAGCGAATTGAAGGATGTGGAAGCTAAAAGAAAGAAGATGTGTAGGCGCCGAATCAGTAGTTCTGAATCGGATAGTGAAAACAATATCAGTGAAATTTATGTTTATCCTGCAAGAAAACGGAAAATGCAAAGAAAAATTTTAGTGAGTGATAGCGAACATCAGAGAGACCAGGAAGATGGGAGAAAGAAAAAATGTACTCGTTGAATTAGTAGTTCAGAATCCGAAACTGAAAGCGTTTGCCATGCAAGACAACCAGTAACGTGTTTAAGATCACAAAATTCTGAATATATTTGGACTACGGAAAACTTAGAACCAAGAATACATAATTTTAATGAAGAAAATTCCGGATGTAACATTTTTATTAATAAAATTCGGAGAGAAAAATCTTAGATTATTTCCAAATATTGTTTACCGAAGATTTAGTGGCACACATTGTAAAACGTACAAATGAATATTGCAAGAGTGTTACTACATCCAATCTCAGGGAAAAAGAAAAATATGAAGAATCTTGGGTCGACGTCATCACGAGTGAAATGTATGTTTTTTTTGCAACTGCGTTGCTAATGACACGTGTCAAGAAACTTAGATATGCTGACTACTGGTCCACTGATTGTCTGATAGCTACCGAAAGTTACTTCGTAGCATTCCCTACTTCAGTGTCAACTGCTCAGTAATGCGCTCCGTTCACAGCGATCACTTTTTGACCAAGCGCTCCGCAGCGAAAGATTTAATCGCCGGGGCGCATATTAGAATAAATACGGTATAGGTAGTTCTTACAGTGGCGTAGCCAAAGATTGCTAGCCCAAACTAATAATCGTGATATTGTCAAAAATAAAATCCCTTTCACCCATTCACAACTCAACTAATCCGCAATTTATGTTATGTAATCCAAGAGAAAATATGTGCCCATAAGGTCTCCAGAGCTGACCGAGGAAGAATGCATACCGAGTACCTACTTTAGTTTAGTTATCTTGCTTTCGGTAATATAAATATGATGTATCAAAAGAAGGCGATAGAATTTACATTAATAACATCTTAAGGGCTTATTTTCCTTACTTTATTACAGTAAAAATTGTTGATATAAATAAATTTACATAGGCATAGGAATTATTACCATCTTAAACAATCGATCCTCGCAGTCAACAGCGGAACAGCAGGCATATGCGGGAAAGTGTGTACGTACTCCGGCAAGTATGTCAATATTGATTTAGCGGAATAAATAAAACGCGAACTCAAAACTCAAACTGCTCCGTTGCAAGTTTCCCTGAAATGCAAACAAAATAGGAAACCCTTCTGCCTTTATTAAACTCAGGATGTAGTTTTCTCCATTGTTAGATGATTTAATGTAAGCGTCGCTATCAACATTGACGTATGAAAAGAATTCAATTTCCTCTCTGTTTAATGGTTAAGTCATGTCGCGGAAACACCGTTTCCTTGTGCATATGTATATGTGATTGCATTGTGTGCTACATATTTGATACGTGAACTTCAATATTCTATTTCATTTTCTATTTCATCTCACACTTTGAAACCCGTACGATTATGACTTTGCGAAAAGAAATGCAACTGTTTCCGATAAATTGGGCACTGAGTTGGTTCACAGTCAGAAGTATTTCCATATACGCAGATTATGAGAAAGGTAATTTAGAAATAGGAATATAAAACTGTGTGCTTATTTTGATATCGCACAAATATATTTCCAATAAAGTTTGTATTTATTATTTCAGTAAGAAACTTAATGAAAAAGTATAGATTACCGCTCAAAATATGCGCATATATTATCTTCATCGCCACGTAACAAGTTAATTTAAATTATAAAACTTCAGAATGATAACAGTGCAATTGATATTCGAACAGCATTAATCATGTAATAGGATATTTTTAAATATTTCAAAAAATTTCTAGATATTTAAATAGTAGTATTTAGGTTGTCATCAAGTATGAGTAATTAAACAGATACATGTGAAAAAAACGGTAAAGTAAGTAATCGAGATATAACAACATATGTACGCATACACGCAAACTAATAAAGTATGCCTCTAAATAACATTCTGCAGTGACGTTTAGGAGATATTTATTTATTCTAACATATATTAAAGTTCTCGAGATATGAAAAGAAATATTTCAAAGACTATGCTTGTACCATGAAGGAATAAATTAATGGAATCATGGAAATCCAGGTATTTCCGAAACACGTGTCTAATTTACTGAGCGGGAGGGGTGATCCGATACAGTGTAGGGTCACAAATTTCGACAATTGAGTCTTTCTCTCGGTAATGACATTGTTTATATAATATCTCAACATAGGTGGTAACACAGGTTATCCCCATTTAACCTTTTAATTTGCCACTCAATTTTGGAGATTTAGTAATATCTAACTGCCTACTTTATTTTATTTATCTAAATATATTTAAAACTATTAGGATCGATCCATTAGCCTTTTAATAAATAATGTAGGTGTACCAACGCAATATTGTGCCTCCTATAATTACTTGTAGTATAATGAATTGTTATAGAATGAAACTGTATCAACTAATTACCAACCGTTAGTTCTTCTAGTAAAACAGTAGAAAATATACATTCCCATAGACATGACGACGTAATTGCATGTGATTTGAAAGAAGGTAAACTTCGAACCAGTGCTTTACCGTATAATGAAAAAATCGATGCAAACCGATAAGCAACCAGGACGATTATATGAAACTAACATTAAGTGAAAAAGAATCCTGTCGTAAATGATGTGAGTAGTTAGAAGTTCCGACATTAGTGAAGCAATTCGTGAATTAAGTGAAGTAAAACTTACAAATTCCTTTCATTATACTGGGTGGATATTTTCTTCTTTAGGGAAAACATTAATAAGTTATAAAATAGTTTGTTTTTGCGATATTACAATATCTTTCATCTTTTATAGATGATTACATTAATGTAATTAATCTAATTTAATAATACTTACGAGAATGTGTTCTGAATATAAAGACATCTAAACGACACAGCATTTCAAAAATTTGTTTTTAACTTATACGCTAACTTTTTAGCTTATTGAGAAACCATGCCTTTATAAACAGATATAAAATAATAGAATACGGTGGCTTAAAATAAATTTTAAAATAAAAAATACCCCTACCACATTGATGAGTAAAGTACTATGAATACGTATTTCGGCAACTAAGTTGCCATCCTCAGCAGAATACTACAAAGGAAAATAATGTCAGACTATGGGAAATATACAATCCACTAATAACAATGTTATTTTCCTTTGTAGTTTTTTTTACTGAGGATGGCAACTTAGTTGCCGAACTACCTACGTATTCAGAGTTCTTTACTCATCAAGGTGGTAAGGGTATTTTTTATTTTTAAATTTATAAACAGCTGTTCTATATGATGCCATAACAGGATACGGGGCCAGCGGACGTAAGTTACTTATAGTTGGAATAGAAGAGACACGCGGAGTAGCATATTCATATTCTATGTGAAGACCATAAGGAGCTCCTTTAGGACACGAGGGCAGCTTTCAAACCTGCTATAAACTAGGCTTATCGATTACCCGCCAAGGGGAACAATTATTACCGCAAGATATTATATCCTATGGCTTCATAGAGCTAAACTTGCACCGCATAAGTCGAGACTGTTAACTATCTTGGAACGTACGTCTATTGTGAGCCCTTTAGTTACATTGTTACTTATGACTGTTACGGAGCTACCAAACTTCCAGAGATTACTGCTTTGTTTATAATTATTATAAAAGAGATATGAAACACATACATATATCAGTAAGTTGTATAAAAATGATATTTACAACATAATACAGCATCGTGAATTTATTTCATTGCGTCGAAAACAAGTTTTTCTTTCATAATAATGTCTTACAACAGAGACAGAAGAGAAGATTACTGAAATGTGGAAAATAGTTCCCTAACCCCCAAAACTCACAATTGTCGAAAATACTTGATGGTAGAAAATTTTCTGATGCACTAATCTACCCACTGCACACGGTAGGGGATAAAATCGACATAAATATCTACAGAGGGGATTGCCTTCTACTAATTACCTACAAAATTCTCGAATTCACGAATCTTAAAAACAATTCAGAAAAAAGGCAGGATTCTTAATCACAAATACGCATTGCAAATCCGCAAAAGCAGGCAAATGCTAGTCACCTATGTAAAAATAAAAAAGAAATACACATATGACTACTCAATTTTTTTATTTTTTTTTCAGACATTTAAATCTTTGATATTTTCAGGGAGAGGGGGGAGGGGCACCTTTCTTCCAAACATTTTTAAGACTTAAATTTTCAAAGGGGCCATCTTTTTTACTTCCTTTATTTTATTCTAAACCTTTTTTGTTTTTCAAAGGGGCCCCACTTTTTTCTTTTTTTTTTTGGTTAAATTTTATTTCTCCATACCCTGTACATATTTAATATTACGTCATCTTAATTTAATTTATCCAGCCCGTATATAATTTATTATATTCACCCTTATTATATTCCCCGCCTTGTATATCCCTTATTTATTTATTTTTTTAGTAACCGTTCTTGTCGTACCAATTATAATATATAAAACTAAATCCCTTATAACAGCGTATATCATATGTTAAAATTTAATTTTTAAGGTAAAATTTGGATTTAAATTGTTGCTATTATCATAGTTGAGAGCAGAAGCCAACAGTTACTCGTATTATAAAAGAAAATTGGATTTTTCTAGTTCGTTTCGGAAATAATCGTCTCATTTGTATACACATTTTATTTAGTATACCCCGCACTATGTACCTAAAATTGCAATATCAAGTGATACTGTAGCGTATGGCGATAGTTACGAGTTAAATGAACGTGTTCTGTTTTATTAAAATTCATATCTTCATTTTCTCATTCATTTATGCTCTTCTACTTTTATCTCTCCCTCTCCCTCTCTCGTTAATAGGACACACACCTAGTGTCAGGAATAATTAATTTGTTGTATCTGCCAGATTTGACATATTATCTCCGACAAAGCAACCGCATGCATGCGGTGTACTTTTTGGTTGCGTTTGTTTGCGTTTGGCCCTCGACATGTCGCTATCCAATTTCAATTATCACGGTTATTAATATTCATTCATCCCTTGAAAGTTACGGAAAGTAATTAAAACCGCTGTCGGCGCCAATAAAACTATACGAATGAAATTAAATTCCTAGGTTTAACATTTTACCAAAGCTGTGTGCTCGCAGTTAGACAGTTATTTCACATTACGCTGTTTATGCGGGTTGATTAATAATAATAATAGAACCTTATATGCCCAACAGTTTACAACTATTTACAGGAGAAATTACAGTAATAATATAAATATTAATTAATAAAAGGTATATCAAAAAAAAATTAATTACTGATTTATATAATCTGTAATTATTTTTTTAAATTAATTTTTAATTAATTGGATTAATTGGAAGAAAAAGGAAATAAAAAATTCCCGTAAACAGAAGGTTACAAATTAACAATATCTAGTTGACACTAAACACTAATTAACATCGTTAAACAGGTTATAGAAATTTTTGTATAAGTGATATCGCGGGGATTTAAACATAATATTAGTCCTAGATTTAGATAATCTTACTGTTGTCGTGATGCCACATTAAAGTCAACTTCTTGTAGGAGTGAATAACAGTCTATCTTATTCATAAAGACATTAAAAAGGAAATCAGCACTGAAGAAGTTGAAATTTGTGGATCTCCATTACAGCACCATAGTCTGTAGTGCGTTCAGGATAGATAGTGCGAACTGTGAAGGTGAGTCCTTCAAGAAACTCTTTTGTACTCGTTCAACAGCAAGATCATGGCACATACCATATGATACCATGGATACCATATTTTTGATCTATACTTTAACATGCGACAATAATGGATAATGAACACAAAAAAAACAGTACCTAATATTTAACAGGTTTAAAGCATTTAGGTGACAGAAATAAATCGAAAGTCTAAGATTTTTAGAGGCAAGAACGTGAAAGAAAGATAGGTTCTTACGTGTGATCTCTGTTTAGTTGTTCACAAATAAACAAAAATTTACAAATCAAAACGAAAAATATTGTCTTGCGTTTTCTACTAAACAGTAGATATGCTGCTAGTAATTTATCATAAGTTGTTTTATTTTTGACATTACATCGATTAAGATAATGTGTAACTTTTTATGGACAAATACAGAATTTTTTTCGAACTGTATGTGCTCGACGAAAAAGAATTTATACAACCATTCAAACCTCCTAGTCTTCTACGCTCTGAATTTAACGCCAGAACAAAGAAATAACAGCTTCACATTGCTGGTGTCAAAATGAGAAATGGGGTATTAGACGTAAATTTGTACAGAGTTTCGTAAACATTATTAGTTCTCCTTTTTCTAGGTAACGTTTCTCCAAAATCCCTGCGCTTCGTTAGGATAGATCGAAGGGCCCCTTTAGAACAGCTCGGTAGGATATTACAGTAGGCCGACGGTCGTTGAAAATGAATGACGTCAAAATCCCGTACAAGAAGGGCGCGGTTAATATGACCCATACAATTTGTTCCTTATGTTTGTGATCCATCACGCCCGCCAACCAAGAACTCGCTCTCAAATAAAACCAGCGATAAGCACCACTTTAAAATATTGTTTAGGGTGGTTACATAAGGGGTTTTTAAATGTTACGAATTCTTAGTAGTCTTCCTATACTGGACAATCTTCTAATTAATATTAGATAAAATTAAAAGAAAGAATCCAAAGGTGAGATCTGGCAAGAATTTTCGATATAAATAATATAACCAAATATGTAATATAACGAAAGAATAATTGAAATATTAATTTAGTAACAAACTACAACATTGTCCAATTGTAAAATTTAAATTCTTGCGATTTGCCCCTAGCCATCTTCTTCTTGGTCGCTAGCCTGCTTACTAACATGATTTTGCTCAATCGATAGCACACACAATTTGGTAACAGGTCCCTTTGTTACTCCGAAGTTGCATCTTACAGTTATTACGCAAACTACACCATCCTTGTATGCAGCTCAATTGTCCTGTCTTCCACCTTGCTGGGGGTTGTCTTATTTGATGAGGACCAATTGTCCAATCCTAAGATTGCTGAGCCTTTGTGTGCATCCTCCTCAATAAGAGAAGAGATGGGGTGAATGAAGAGATGAAGAGTATAGAGAAGGAAAGAGAAAACAAATGCACCAAAACATAACAAAAAAAAAGTCAAGGTCGTTGCAATTTATGGCAGATGTAAGAAAATGACAGTAAAGGTGTGTAAGAGTAGAAGAAGAATTAATAACGTATAAGCCGAAAACACAACTCTAAAATTGAGGTAAACGATCATTACCAGAGTTAAAACTATTTTCCATTTACACTGGGAATAAGACTTGATACATCTTTCTTTTACTCTGATCGCCATGCAATATAAAATCGTTTAACTTGTACACATACATCACAGTGAGATACTAATGGAAGCCAATGACGCTTCCGTATTGGTCGTACGATATTTCATTTTGGCTGCAACGTTCATAGGGAATCATATAGTGGAACAATTTCAACTGGATTCTCTTCCACATTTCCTAGATATCGATAGATTTGTACTCACACGTTCTTACAAATGGAAACCCGTACGAATGTATATATTACTTTACTTTCGTGAATTGAAACGTTTTCGTATGGAAATCGATACTTTATGTGCACTGTGCACTTGCTCCTAAACACTTATTCAACCTATTTTAGATTCAACTTTAACATTCAAGACGTATTTTGTAAAACGTTATATCTTGTTACATACCTTATCTATAACCAATTGTTTTCTAACACATCTTATTTATATTTTCTTATTATATTTACCGCTGAAGTAAGTTTATTAATTCAGCATTAACTATCCTGTAGTATACTTATATATAGTAACTTCCTTGTATAATATTAGAAGCTAGCAAACCACTTACTACATCGCGACAGCCTGCCTCGCTTGTAGATAATACGTAGCGGTTTAATTCGCTACGATTTGTAAAGTGATGCAACTATTTTTCCCACTTCACCAATCAACGCAAACAATCCAGGGACACTACATAAAACAATGTCAAACACTAAAGAAAATGCCTTGAATACCAGTACTTAATTGCTGCACTCGCATGCCTGTCTAATCGGGTATGGATATCACTTCAAGATCATAATACAAGTTTCTTGAAAATTAATGCACAGAAATCTAATATTTGGTGGAAGTAGCAGGGCTGCAGAACTCACGCTTTTTCGTTGTTCTATTGTCTTGCGTGTAAAGGAAGCATCAAAACTATGACCAGATTTAGCACAGAAGCCACATACCGTGGGATTTGGAAACACGTTCCATCTTAGTAGTGAAGCTACAGAAATTTGCATGTTCATGTGTTGTACTAGTGGGTGTCCGTTGGTCACAACTATTGTTCACTTTATGATCGGGTTTAGAACATGCATGATTTCTAAGTTGGTTCGCCATCCACATTGTTATTTGCTTGCTGGCATTTGGGAATAGTACATTTCTTTCTACAGCTCCACCAATAATTAGTTCCACAAGACCGCTTTCTTTCCAATGGACATGTACGTACCGCAGCACAGCAACCTTCTTTAAAAAAGTATGTATGAGTTACTTCTGCTACTATTGAATGATGAAGCTTCAGAAAGCAAGCAGCAAGATTCTCAATTCAGGCAACAAATAACGTCATTTGAAAGCTGACTACCATTGTTGTCATGTACTCACAATAGCAATAAACAAACAATCTAGTGCGTTAAGCATCCATTGCAATAACTTATTACACGCAATGAACTTCGATGAAATTGAAATTTTACACACAAAAAAATAATTACAGGGTTAGACTTTTGCTAAAGATGGTTTACATAAAAAACACGAAAATTCAAAAAATTTCAAACATTGAACTAATATTTACGGTAATATTTTAAACTGGGACCACTGAATCTGTTTGAATGCTAACAAAAATTTTCTAACGTTCTTTCAATGTATAATTATATATATTTTAACTGTTGGTTTTTATCACTTATGTAATTGAACACATGTAAATTGTCAGGTATTTTTATTCCCACGATTTTTGTTGCGAGTCTTCATTAACTCACTGTAAGCGGTACTTATAATGTTGAATAATACTATGTATAGGTACTTATCTTAACTTTGTAAATTCTTGCAGTGCGACTATTAGGAGTGCAGCAGAACTTTTTCTCGCATTTATTAGTTCACATAGAAAGACTGGTAAACTTACTTGGCCAGATGAGGTTTCCATAGACTTCACAATTCCCAAAATCTGGGAGAAACTCTTCCATCCTGTGTATGCATAATAATGGAATTCTAACGCACTTTTCTTTACTTTTATTTAATTTAAGGGTATATTATCCCAATGAACTGTAAAATCAAACACGTCTGTTTTCGGCTAAATTCTAAATTCAACTATCCTCTTTACAGTTAATCAATTCTGTATGTGACTCAGTCTTTCTTTTATAATATGCAAGTAGAATTTGAGTTTCACCCGATGCATGTTTTGCTTAATGTGTATTAGATTGAAGATAACTCCTCATGAACTCCTCATCATTACAATTAACACTTGTTACTTGTGTTTTAAACTAACATTAGGCGATGTATACAAGCCTAAGAAGAAAATTTACACCAAATGGGGAAAATGTTTTTAATGTTTAAGAAATAACTCATATAAAAAACGCCACATTTTTTGCTTGTTATTGTATAAAAACTATATCACTTATATTATAAAATATCACACAAAAAATTAAAATTAGAACTGAATAAACACTGTTGAGGTATTTCTGTAAATATTGAATAAATGAAAATGTATACATAAACATGTGCGATTATAATTTTATTAGAGGGTTGTAAAAGCCGCCGTAGAACATAATAAAAGGTTGCAAAACTTTGCCTCCTTTTTTTTCAGCTTCTCATAAGCATTCAAGTTTGGGAACAACAGTTTTCGTGCTAATGACATCGTATATTTTACCGACTCTAAATCGATTCACGTCTGATAAAAAGTTTTAGGGGAAGTATGAATGTTCTAACAGTTGATATTACTAAATTATGGTACCATTATAGGTAGCGAACGATCCGAAGTTATTTTTAATAATGGAACAATCAATTCCTATTTAACAGACGTGCTAAAATTTCCATAATGTATATCTGGATGTTCTCACGAAAACACGCAATCACATGGCAGTTATCTACTACGCGTCTATCGTTTGTTATCCGTTAATTTAATTGGAATATGTGGTTGTATGGGTATTAGTTCAATTTGGGCATAAAAAATTTCGCGTTTGCGCTCTCGCTTTGCCGGATTTAATAAGTATGTCTTTCGCGCTTCCCCCTGTAATTATGTAATTATGTATGATTTACCCAATTTGCATTCATTTAGATTCAGCTAGTAAAACTTTCCGACCGTGCTATTAACATACTGACTATCCAACACTGTAGTTTAATTTCAAACGTTTATATTCTAGAAGCTATAGTTGTAAGCTGTTAATGTGGATTCTTAGCTTGCGGTACGTGGAAACGTTGTAATATCATAGTAAGTTAAAACGACTGCAGTCAGAGTATAGTACGCGATCTAATAATAGATTGGTGTCAAAGAGCTTATACGGCAGAAAATAAGTCTTGCTTCCTATTTCGTACACTGTTTTTTGAAATTTTCCTCTGGTATCTGTAATTATGCCTCGAAAATCCTCGAATATTACCCGAAATTTGAGGTAAACGAACTGTTACCCTAAAAATAAGTTAAAATACACTTTTGTTATAGCAATTTACCCTTATAAAGTTAAAAATACTCGATTTTTTGGTTTATTTTACACTTTAATGGGTTTATTTACTTATTCATGTATATTTTACAGCCACCATATATTAATATTCCCTCATAGGGTACATTTCTCTCTTAAATGGAATTTTTACTTAGACTTCCCGTTTTTCCCGTAGCAAAAATAAACTAAAATATTTGTTACAAGACACATGGAACTATGAGTTACTCCGATTATGATTTCTGCCATTCTTTAGATAACATGGGTTCCAATGGCCTGAATAGTTAAGTACTCTTAGTATCTTTACGAAATCCATATGTATCTATAAAAATATACCAGGTAGTAGTACAAATAATTCTGACCCAAACACAGATATATCCAACAGTGTATTTAACAGACGTGTTTGTATTTACTCAACAAATGACTAGTTATGTGCACAGAAATTGTATTAAAAAGGCATCCCTATTACACGAGGTGTGTAAATTAAGTAATGAGACTAACAACGTAGCATTTGATATGGCAACATGGAAAGCATTGGACATGGAGGGGCGACAAGTCAACATTGTAATACGCGTTCAGTGCAAGTTTGAACTCGATCAAGTCATTTGGTTGTCCGTTGTCGTTTTTTCCGTTAACCCGGTTTGGGGTCTTGGGCAAAGTGCAACAGAAACTTTTGCAAAACTTCAGCAGGCCTACGGAGACAGTGTTTTGTCAAAAGCCCATGTTTTCAGTGATTTAAGGCATTTTCAGAAGGAAGAGAGTCCATGGGATATGAGCCACGCAGCGGACGGCCTTCAACTGCAAGAGCCGATGGCAATGTCGTCAAAATCCGCGATCTTGTGCGTTCAGATCGTCGGTTGCCGGTCAGAATGATCGGGGAACAGTTGAATTTGTCTCACACCACCGTTCATCAAACTTTGACCAATGAATTGGAAATGAGAAAGATTTGCTCGAAAATGGTTCCAAAAAACCTTTCCCAGGAACCAAAGGCCATCAGGAGAGAGAGGTGCCTTGACTTTGTGGAATCGATTGAAAATAATGAAAATTTTTTGGAACGTGTCATTACTGGTGATGGGAGTTGTGTGTTCGAGTATGACCCAGAAACAAACAGAACATATAATGGCACACTTCAGGCTCTCCAAAGTCCAAGAAAGCAAGAATGAACAAATCAAAGATCAAGAGCATGCTGATTTGTTTCTTGGATAGCCAGGGAATCGTTCACAAAGAGTTCGTGCCTCAAGGTCAGATAGTTAATCAACATTTTTACCGAAGTTCTCTAAAGACTCGCAGAAAGGGTTATGCGTGTGAGACCAAACATCAAGAACGATTGGAACCTGTATCATGACAATGCGGCTTGTCACACAGCAATTTCCGTAAACGATTTTTTGGCCAGTAAAAATATTTCTGTGGCTCCTCAGCCTCTTTATTCACCTGACTTGAGTCCTTGTGACTTTTTCCTCTTCCCCGGATTGAAAATTCAACTGAAGGGACATCATTTTGGAACACTCGAAAACATTCAAACGGCTGTAACCAACGAGCTAAAGGCGATTCCAACATCCGAGTTCCAGCACTGCTATGAGGAATGGACGAACCGTCTCCAACACTGTGTGGCTTCGCAAGGTAGTTATTTTGAGTGAGACAACGTTCAATTGTAATTATATTCAAATAAAAATATTTAAAGATATCAGTCTCATTATTTAATTTACACACGTGTTACCTGGTATTTCTGCATTTCTCTTGATGGTTATTATTGGTGTAAAAGAGCAAAATGTAAAGTGATCAATAGTATTTATTTTATTTGATAGAGGTGACTGAAATTTAGAGATCCTAAAGTGTAGCATTTACAAAATGTAGTATGTCTACATTGTTGGAGCTATTTTTTCAGTTTCAAAAATTGGAAAAATAAATGCTGGTTGTCATTGAAATATACGTAGGTATTTCTTTTAGATATTGATGCTAATTTTGAGTTTTATTATCATCTGAAGTGAAACCTAGCTGGCTCAACAGAGAATATTGAATTACGATAAATAATTATAAAAATATTTCTAGAAATGCAGATGCATATGTATGTCGTATTAAAATTTAAAACAATAATTACACTAGTCTTGTAACAGTCTTGTGAGCATTTTATTTTTTTACGTCACACTATATAATATTCACTTTGTATATTTGATTATCTTTATAAATTTTACCATCAGTGTAGAACACTCCTCTTACGTTCTAACATCGATTGGGACGAATATGTAATAGGCAAGTTAATTTGATACTAAATTATCCATATGGCGTATTCGTACGATAATTGCTTAACAGCATATTCATGTTGCAACAGGAATCAAGATGGTGTAAATTACACTACAAATATGCGTGTACTACATCTATTTT
Organism: Osmoderma eremita; assembly: GCA_031763485.1. Taxonomy (NCBI): domain Eukaryota; kingdom Metazoa; phylum Arthropoda; class Insecta; order Coleoptera; family Scarabaeidae; genus Osmoderma; species Osmoderma eremita. Next base: position 5,290 of record JARFOC010001084.1, on the reverse strand, counting down.
ATACTTCATTGCAAGCACTAAGCTGCGGCTATGAAGAAAAGAGCGAAACAGAATCGGTACGTCATTTCTTAATAAAATTATTGGCTTTCCCAAGGAGGTATGTCACTATTGTACGGCATTAAGTGCCATAAATATTGCCACTATCAGTATTAGCATTATTAAGTGAAACGGCACGGGGTGGAACTCGGCGCAAGAACGTAATTTCTACTTTCGAACATTAAGTAAGTGTACGTAATTTCAGTTGAAGGAATTATTTTCGCGAAACACGAATCCTGAAGTAGTACGTAACCTGATACACCGCCACCGATACACCCACACTTATAGGAAAGGTATGTGTAAATTCAGTAGCGTAATCTAGTTCTCCATAAAATAAATCGTATTCGGATGTAGCGTGCATGTCCGGAATATCAAGTAAACAAGCTTTATGGACGGCATCCTCGTGGGCGTAGAACGTTACGTCTGAAGAACTTTTTAGACATACAATTTAATTCGTTGGTATATAGAAACATTGGTACGTGTGCCGTCCTTTTAGTAGATAGACAACTTCGTACAACTTCATTATAATTAATACGCAGTATTGAATACCCTTCAGTGGTTACATAACGCCTTAAATTTTCCTATAGCAGTTGATTACAACTAATTTCTCCCTTACAATTCTAAAATTTCCGTCACTTCCTTGACTTTGAGTATTTATCAATAATTTTCGTAATTCATGTTTGTTGCTTTGTTCATTACTGTTGTTATTATATATGTAGGTATTATTATGCATACTTTATTGTTATTTAAGAAATGCATCTTAATTAAAACTGAAAAAATGAATCATTATTTACCTTTAGAGGATTAAGGATTGATTAGGTAATAATTATAGTTTATTAGCCCAACAGCATTACTGCCATTTACAGAACAGGTGTATTAAAAACTAAATTTTTATTTATAATTAACTTAAAAGGGTTCTGAAAGTAAATGTGTACAAACAAAAACCTAAACTAAAACCAAACAAATCTAATTATCCTACAGTTCATTAAATAAGTTTTTTACCATGTGATACACAGGAGATCTGAACATTACATTAGTTCTAGGCAACCTAAATTTAATGGAAATGGCTTTAATTAAAAAAGAGAAAAAGATCACGAAGAGAAACTAAAAATTATGACAGCAATACATTGCACAAAAAGATACTAGCGAATGATTGGACAAATAATACTAATGATGTTAATATTTTGTCGGAACAATGGAAAAATTCAATAGAAAGTATCATACATAGCATGTGTGCAATTGCTGTAACAACAATACAACAAAATTACAACAACAATGAATGGATAAACGCCGAAATACGTGAGGAAATGAACGCGAGAGATGACAAATATAAATTAGCCGTTTTTACAAAAAGTGAGCTATACTGGAATGAATTCGAAGCAAGTAGAGATAAGGTGACCGCCATGATCAGGTTGCAAAAACAAAAGTATTTCCTGAAATTATTAGATGAGAACAAATACAACCCAGGAGTAATATGGAAACACTTGAAAACAATGCTACCCGACAATAACAAAGTGCATAATAAAGAAATAATATATAATGACGGAAAAAGTAGTAACGAAATAGAAATTGCTGAAGAATTTAATGCATACTTTATATCAAGCATTAAAGATATCGTAGAATCGATACCAACCTTAAATATTGACTGCAATGACACGGCTGAAGATAGACACAAACTTTCTAAATTTGACCACCTGACAATGAATTTGTTAAAAACTATACTACAAAATCTAAAAAATGTAGATGTTGCTGGAGATGGTATCAACACCAGGATTTTAAAAGATGCATGTTTAGTATCTGCGAATAGATTTTTAGACGTCATAAATACATCCTTAAGTAATGGAGTCTTCCCGGAACGTTGGAAAACATCATACGTTACACCAATTCCAAAGGCAAACAAGGTAAGCAAATGTGAGGATTTCCGCCCCATAAACACAGTACCAGTCCACGAAAAAGTATTGGAACAAGCAGTTAAACAACAGATGAATAGATACTGTACAATAAATAATATCATAGACATTCGTCAGTCAGGATTTAAGGCAGATTATTCCTGTGAAACGGTTTTAGTGGATTTGTGTGATAAGTGGTTAAAGGAAATAGATGTAGGAAAATATATATTGGCAGTATTTCTAGACTTCCGTAGGGCATCTGAGCAATATACAGAAACATTTTAATAAATAAATTAGAACGGATCGGGATTTCTGGCGTGAGTTTAAATTGGTTCAAAAGTTATTTAAGTGATCGAACTCAGCAATAGTGTATCGAAGACATTGCGAACCACATATGGGATATCACGAACCGTTCTTGGACCCCTATTATTTAATATATATGTGAACGATATAGTATCATGTGTTAAGGATTGTAGTATATGTATGTTTGCTGATGATACGATGTTATATATAAGTGGTGACAATATGGATGATATGACAAAATTAACGTAGAGCTGCAGTTGCTCTATGAATGGCTCAGTTGAAATAAATTAAGTATTAATGTAGATTGATGTAATTATATGAGTATTGGCAATAAGTATAAGACACAATCTATACGTAACAGTATTAAACTTGTTATTAACAGATTAGAGTTAGAGCGAGTAAAAAGCATTAAATATTTAGGTATTATTTTGGATGAAAATTTAACCTTAAAAGAACATGTTACATATATAATGAACAAAATATCTAAAAAGTTAGGTTTTTTAAAATAGGATTGGTCAAAATTTGTCTGTTCATGTAAAGTTAAAAATATATTTGAGTATCATAGCTCCACATTTTGAGTATTGTTCTGTTTTATTATTCAATGTTCAACAAAATGAAATGCAGCAACTACAAAAACTTCAAAACAAATGCATGCGAGTAATATTACGATGTAACAGATATACCGTAAAGTGAGGCTACTTTGTGACACATAGGGTTACATTGTGACAGGTCCCTTAGAAATCTCTTTCTTTTCTTTGGTCGGTTTTATAGCCGAACCAGACCTATTATAAGGTTAAACGAGAAAACTAGAACATGTTCACCACCGGTCAAACATAGTGTTAAGTTCCTGCTCTAGAGGAGCACATGGTTTGGGCTTGACTTAGTTGACAATCAAATTCAATGAATGAAAGTTGATGCGGAAACTTTCTGTGGATGATAGAGTTCTACAGAGGATTTCTTATCAAATATAAGTTTTTACTGAACTACAATAGTAGACATTATTTTAGTGTTAATATGACATCCTTTTAAGGACTTTATAATTTTGTTTTTATTAATAATCATGCGAATTGGAATTCCCATCGACGCGGAAAAAGAGCGTTATTCGATGTTCCTGAGTTAGAGGATATTCTCGTTACTGTAAATTTTTTTTTGTATTTAGAAAATTTTATGTTCGGTAATTTAAACGTTTTTGTTAATTGCTCCCAAGATTTCTATTTTTGCAAATAAATGTTCACTTTTTAATTTTTTGCGTATTTTTTATTGAAAACATGCATATTCCATGCCTAAAGACTTACAAGTTTTTTTCTGTAAAATCAGTACAGAGGTTAGTTTATGCCGTAAATCTATTTTCCTTTGATTTCAATAGAAATATGTAGGCGTCACAAAGTAACCCCGACTCTTGGGGTTACTTTATGACATCTTTTTTTGCACCTATACAATTATGTATTAAACATTTTGACTTCAATTTTTTACAAAAAATAGACGAAAGGTAAAGCCACCAAATGAGGTTATTTGAAAGACTGTAACCGAAAAAAAAATTAAGATACCGTACAAATACCTCAAAATTTGTCACAAAGTAGCCCCACTTTACGGTACACCTATTGCTACAATGTTGAACGTACGGAATCTTATGAATGTGCAACAAAGAATAATATATAAAATGTTAATTTTTATCCACAAGGTTAAATTGGGGAATACACCAGTATACTTAAGAAATAGACTAGTAGTAGTAAATGAAATACATAATTATAGTACTAGAAGTAACAAAAACTTTTATATACATCGTTGCTACCGTTGCAAAACAGAAAAAAAACATTTTTATTGATGACTTAAAAATATACAACTGGTTAGATGTTAATATAATAAATTGTAGTTCTTTAAATAAATTTAAGCGATTAGTATATACACACATTGAACGATCATCTTTTGTATGATATTTGTAACAATTGATACTGTATACAAATAGCTTATGCTAAATAAAATTATTATTATTATTATTATTATTTGCAGATTTTCTGGTTTTCTTGTTCAATTAACTGTTGATTGACTTTATCACTTTCACAAAACTCTTTTTCTATGTACACCATCTATCTCTATAGCCAGAAATTGTATTGTTTAAATATTTATTTTGAATTAAACACCATTATGCTTTCCATATTTTATTTAACGTGTTGACACTACACTATAATATTAGGAACTATTCAACTAGTAAACTACGAAGTGGGAGAGCGTGTATGTTTGCCAAGCGTAGAATGGTTTTTTCCAAGATGCACACACAAGAAATAATGCACGAACTAAAATAACACTTATGCCTATACACGCGCATGCAAAAGTTCTAGTCAAACATTACAGAACTGATGTTGAATATATTGTAAATGTGTTCAAAACTGTTGTACCCTGTATCTGTGCAATATTAGCAATTGAAGCGTCCAATGGTATTTGTAATTTCACTATAAGTAATGCAGGTATATTTTCAAAACTCAAATGATTCACCGAAGATAATATACGCAGACATATACGTATACATAAAATGAGTAATAACATTAAGATGAAAGGTTATTTCTTTGAGGAATAGATACCTAAAATATTATGCGCCAGAAAGAGGGTATATATAATATTTTATAATATACGTTTAATGTGCAAAACACGTTGTAGTTGTTACATAAACACCGCCTCGTAACAATATCGTTGCGAACGAGACGGGAAAGTTTCATTGTTAGGTAGGTTATGAGTTATAAATCTTGCTATATACTCGAGAGCGTTGTGAACGTACTCGTCATATCGGCATTATGTAAATAGCTGTCTATTCATTTCTCAAATAATGCTATGCAAAAGAAATACGGATTCCACTAGACTAAAATATACGGAGTAGTCATTTAGAAGGCCGTTAAATTTATAAATTATTTATTTACATTTTTTAAACAATCAATAGAATAAACACACTGTTCGGATTACTCCTCCCGCACAAGTATTAATTAGTTCGGAACGACACGTGTTTCGGGAATACGTGGATTCCCATTATCAAGTCGAATAGCCGAATGAGCGCGAAACGAACTTAAAAC
>JARFOC010001081.1:0-23928 GCA_031763485.1 Osmoderma eremita | reverse complement strand
TATTCCCGAAACACGTGTCGTCCCGAATTAATTAATACTTGTGCGGGAGGAGTAACCCGAACAGTGTGTTTATTGTGTCCTTGCTATCTTTACTATTCACTCAATGTTGTGCTTTCCTGTGTAAGTTATGAAAAAAACCCGGTTGTCGACATGTGGCAATTCTTGCAAGAGATGGTTGGGAATAATTGTAGCTTTTCTATTACAATGGTACATGTATTAAAACAATGAGTGTCGAAAGATAATATGACAAATGTGCAATAAAATAGGCCTTATTCCACAAGTCCAAGCTTAAAACTCGTCGGGCATGCATGTCATATGACACAAGCTGTTTACGTTAATTTTTTTTCTGATTCACATCTTTTATCTTTCTTTACATAAATAGTAATTTCAAAATTTGGGAATTTTTGTGGTGACTATACTATGACATTATAACTCAATTTAGAATTTGTTAATTTTCTATTGAGTACTATGTACCTATTGGGTTTAAAACACTCACATGACACCTGAACGTGATCTATTTTTGTATTGCACATGAACATCTGCCGACTCTCCATAGCTTTCCTGTCTTGAGCTTTCGCTTTAACTCCGCGTTCAGTGTTCAAATTTCGTTTCCGTACGTTAATACCACTCAATTTTTACTTATCCCACCAGATTTAATTAAATGTTCCTAAGATCTTCTCACTCGTTTCTATTCTATTCTTAATTTCTACATATCTTATTTCTTTTCTATTGATCGTAATTCCTAAATATTTAGTTTCTTGCACTTGTTTGATGGTTGAGCTGTCGTGATGTCATCATTTGAAATTTTGTATGCGAATTTAATGCTAGGTTTTCTCTATATTACTCTTTGGAAGATTATATAAGAATGGAGTCTTTCTTTGTAGAAGTTTATAATCTTCTTCGGGTAAACACCAAGTCATAAGCATCCTGCGTAGGGTTGGGCAATTCAGTTAAATTCACAGTTTACGTGTCTTTAGTTCTAGTTTATTTTACTGAACTGCACCTTTGAGTTAGTTCGTAGTTCAACCAGTTCACTTCAGATTACTGGATCGACTGATGAACATTTTTGAATTATCTATTATTTATTGTATGGTATTACTTTTATTTATATATTTATATTTATGATATTACTATGACATCTATAAGTAATGTCATAGTAATATCATAGTTGAACGTGACGCTGCCAGGACGCACGACATTATGGTTTTAGCTGATAGTACATAATTATATGTAATTTATTTTACAGATAATAAGCTTTATTCCAGGTAGACTCGTTGACTGCTAGATGGACGTCAGAGGCATGCGCATTGAGTATATCGTACAAATTGTGGCATGCGCATGCGTCTGACGTCCATCTAACAGTCAGTGCATCCAGATGGAACAAAGCCATGGTTAAATATATGGTATCAGATATATAACGAATAATCTTTTATAAAATTTAAAAATATGCGTTGTAATAATGGTAATAGATGAACGATGAACTGCGAACTACTAAGGATAATTTTATTGATATAGTTCATTCGAGTATGTATTTGATTTGTCGAGATGTATTTGAACTAGGTCGTTCGAGAACTACCTATCTCTAATCCTAAGCTACTATCATTTTTAACATTAATGTTGAAGAGAATATTATTACTGAATTGAGAATTGAATTATATGTAGCTTATGAAATCCAGGGTACGGAAAATTCGGTTCGCGAATCAAAAAAAAAATTCATTCGTTCGCATTTGAATTCGGGAATCTAATTTAATTCTATTTAGTTGGTGAGCGGAATTTTATGAGGCAAACTAAAAGTATTTAAATCGTTCCTTGGACGAATCATTCCCACTTATGATTCTTTTCCGTTCACGAGCGAATAAAATCTATTTTTTCGATACGTAGCATTTAGAAATACGTGTTTCGTTGGATATATATATATATATATATACATACGTGTGATGTATAATTTTATAAAAGAGGCTTTCATTCATGAGGGTTAAGGTTGAACCTTGTATTTAAAAGCAATTTTTTTTTCTATAAAATATAAAATATACCTTTTTAAGAGATAATATTTTATCTCAGAAATAAAAGCATAATAAAATAGTCCAGTAAGTAAATTCCCCAACAGTTCGTTTTCGATAAATTGCTGAACAGAATTACATTTTAAATTCAGGAAAAATAAAATTTCCTTAAGTAATCGAAAATAGGCTTGCGCCTATTTGATTAAGTTTGCTGTTCGACGACACACTTAAATATAGTGTTCTAATAACGTTTTTATAGTAACAAACTATAAAATTAAAAATTATAGAAAAATATTGCACATATTGTTATAACTCAGAATACATGCAAACCCTTATGCGTAATAATAAATACAATATTATTTTTATTTTATAATTTCGTTTTCAGTTGCTTTAAAACGTGTTGTATTTTCAGTTAATGTATAAATAAAACCCACCTTAAATTGCGCCATCTATCCACAGTCAAGTGTAAGTGAGAGATCAATAGTAGTAGTTTTCTGTTTTGTAATGGATTTTGATTAGTGCGCACGGTATTGTCGAATTTTGGCGAAGTCACGGCCAACTACGTATATAACGATTGGATATATGCGAGTCATTATATGATTCAGCTCCAGAGATAATGCAGATATAGATAATATTATTGTAATAGTTAGGCGTGAAGTTTGCAATCTGAAGCCTCAGTTTTTAATAAATTTGTGATTTATCATTTATCATGTTTCGCACTTAATTATCGTCTATTATCTCACGGAATTTGTTTTGTGGATTATATATTAACACCATGCCCAATACTGATAAGGTGTATTTATACTTCATCTACAGATGAATACCTTATTGAATTATATAAAGTAGATATAGAGAATATCTAAATTCTATTGTCATATAATATAATCCGTATATGTACATGTGAGTGTGAACACATTAAGTGCTGTAATATCTGCGTCATGTTAGTAACGTGTCGTTTAGTTACCTGTCGTTTATTCCGATATAATGATCATCTTTTCTAATGAAACTGAAACTGAATCGAATAGCATTTACCTTAATGATTTTCCAATATTCGTTCGTAAACGTTTGAGTTTACTTGTTTCTTCATAATAAATAATTTATCGTAACGGATTTTAGTGCGCGTGCGTTTCAGGTTATTTCAGTGCCGAAGTTTCAGAGTCAAGGTAGTACCTAACCTCAATACGTGTAATATACCGTCAATATTTAGTTTGTGGTGATACTTTAAATTGAGCTAGCTTGAGTTAGCTAGGACGACACATTATATCGTAAGTACAAATAGAGTTAATATTGTGAAATATATACTATAATTACACCGTTGTTGCTTATAATTTACGTATCTAATGCTGTGAGATGCTGAAAAATAGAATTTTACATATTCTTTCATTCAAATTCATTTAAATTACCAAATTAAAATTAGATTTTTTTGTCTAACAATTTTATTGTGTGAATAATTTTTTTTTTGCTTAGTTTGGATAAATATATTCCATCTATCTGGTTCTAACATGTATTCAAAAGATACTGCAGAAATTTATTTATTATTTATAGTTTACTAATTAGAGCAAAAAATATTTTTCATCAGTAATAGAACTGCTTCGGAATTCTGGAATTTTAATGTAATATCTGTTTAAATTTTGTATTTGATAATTTAAAATGCATATACGCACTACAAAATTCTATATGACCTATACATATTGTTTAACAATAAATCCTAGCCCTTTGGTGTTTTGAAAGCTGTAGTAGGAGAGACCCGCTGATTATCTGAATTATAATTTAATTGACATCAACAATAAAAAAATTTATTACTTTTATATATTTACTTTCTAATAATAAAAAAGTTATTGACTATTATTATTACTGAGTTTATAGTCTGTAAAATTGTTGTATCTATCCCATTATTTGTCAAACACACTAAATATCTACACTCCTCTTTTCAGAAAATATTACAAATGTAGAAATACCCATATTATGTTGTAAATTCTTTCCCAAACATATTATCATAAATAGAGCGAGTTGGTCATATATTTGTGAGAACGGATATCGATATTGATACTTAAAGTATGAATATATTTAATTGTGTGGTTATTTGTCATGGATCGATCTCGTACGAAATGGATGTGACGTTAGTGTTATTGTAATATCTAAGAAGTACTTAATTAATAATAAGGTCGAGTTCATAGAACCACTGCTACGTCATAGGAACTTTTAAGTATAGCACACTGATCTACATTACACAATTGTGGTATAGAAGTAACAACCAGTTGTAACGTTCCCACCTTTGCCATGTCTCACCCAATAAAATTAATAAAATTTTAATCGCTTTGTCGGAATAGTAAATTTCTACTAATCTAATTACACTTTTTTTGCGATTTTACTATCACTTGATGCCAATGAAATATGAAGGCTGTTCTCTTTCCGCTCAATCTATGAGGTGATATATTGAGATTTTACATGACATTATAACTTAGTCAAGTTTAATTATAGAATAGTGAAAGTTGACAAATATATTTGAAGGCTTCTAAAATACGTAATTTAAAGTAATCCTTTCCCAAAGAAATCATGTAATTGAATAGAGAGCATTATCGATTTGTGATTTTTTGCAATTCGTCGCTTAAGCCGTGAAGAATGTTTTGAGGGAATTAAGACTGTTTAGTGACAAGTCGTGTTGCTTAGCAACTGTAAAGCGGTGGTGCAATGAATTTCAACTTGATCGACTTTCCTTAAATGACTTTCGAGTACCTAAGCCAAAGACGGCAGTTATCGAAAAGAATATTGGCCTCTTGTACGAAACATGATTGAAGAGAGCCGGCATGTTACTGCCAGGAGTATTCAAGCAACTTTAAATATTGGTGTGAAAGTAACTGACAGCATTTTACACGAATATTAGATAGTACGTAAGTTTTGTGTCCCTTTGATGCCTAGAATTTGACTCCAAGTCAAAAAGAAAACCTTCTGGCACGATACAGATTTACACTGGATCGCTTTGACAATGGATCATTGGTGTACTACGCCATTATAGGTGATGTAACGTGCGTATATTGCTTTGATTCCGAAAGGAAGCAACAACCGACAGTTCGTGAATAAAGCCGAAACAAAAAGATGATTGTCACATTTTTTTGGAATTACTGGACATGTTTCGACTGTAGCATGTTGTACTGTTTTTGCTGAATGGAACACTGGTTTGTTTGTCTCAAGTTTTCCGGACGTTCACTTAAAACGTCAAAGAGGAAGAATTATCTTGCATCATGGTAACGCTCGGACGCACACTACTGCTCGTGAATACTTATCTATATATATATATATATAGCAGCTGTACAGGCCTTCAAGACCTCCGGCTTCTTCTACCATCTTCGTGACTAGTCTCCACCTCTCCCGATCCTTGGCTCTTTTCCTCCAATCTCTCACTGCTATTTCCTCCACGTCTTTCCTAACCTCTTGCAACCATTCCTTCCTTGAACGACCTCTTCTCGGTTTGCCTCCTTCTCCTCCATACAGCACCCTTTTCACTATTCTTTGTTCCGGCATCCGGATTATATGCCCTAGCCAACTCGCTCTCTGTGCTCGGATTTTACGTGCAATTTTGGATTTCCCAAACATAGTCATTATTTCTCTATTAGTTCTTCTCTGCCATAATCCCCCTGCCAGTCTGTTTCCACCAAAAATCTTTCTTAATACCTTTCTCAACTGAATATTTGGATGCCTAAAACATTGAAACAATGGGTCGTTCACCGTATAGTCCAGACCTAGCACCTAATGATTTCTTCTTATTTCCGGGTGTACAGAATAAGTTACGGAGTTTACGTTTTCTAACTGCCGAAGGGGGAGTTGACGCATTTAAAAATGAAATAAATAAGCTAACGTGGGAAGATTGGTTTTCACGGATGCAAACATTGACTGTGGAGGGAGTACTTTAAAAGAACTATTGATAAATGCGATTTGTCAATAACGTATTACTTTGCCAGGCCTCGCGGAAAGAGAGCAGGCCTCGTAGTATGTATTATGTATCATAAATTCTCTTATGCACATAATGTTTTACCAATAAAGCGGTATTTATCGTGTGCAATTACTTATTATAATATCAATATTACTAAAAAGCTATTGTAATACCTGCAGCTTATATAACGTTTTTTATTTTATATATTCTAATAAGTAGAGAGCTTTAGGTTCCTAGGTATTGCTCTCCACAGGATTAATTGGATTGGATCAATACGGTTTTCTCTGAACGATGGATTGGTCGACGGGGTCCAATTGAGGGGCCGTCCAGATCTTCAGATTTGACCCCTTTAGATTATTTTCTGTCGCGTTATCTTAAGTCTAATGTCAACGTTAACCGACCAAACAACATCGAAGACTTAAAGAATATGATAAAAGATGAAATGAGATTGATAGAACCTAACATAGTTAATATCGTTTTGTAAGAATTTCAATATTGTCTTGGGTACTGCCAGGAAGTTGGTGGAGGTCATTTCCAACATTTGATAAAATAATTTTTATTTTTTATTGCATTATACTACTTTTTCTAAATAAATAATAATATGTTGATGTTTCACGTTACAGCGCATTTTTCTCGAAAACAATTGAGTTCAGGTGTAGGACATGTTACATATAATATGTTCAGGACTTCACGTAGAATTTAAAAATGGAACAAAAAAGGTATTTCCGTTAAAAAAAGTGAGCTGTCATATGTTTTTGGGTCACTCCGTACACATGAAATAATCATTAGAAAAACGGAACTAAAATCAAAAATTGATGTGTCCGAGCGTTTCTTCGAGAAGAAAACCCTGAATTTTAAAGGAATTTATTCCAACCTTTACGTGGTCACTGTATATGTATATATTTGCAATTTTTGTAACTTCTTATATTAAGAATAGATAGAACGGAATGACAATTAAAATAATGGGAAATTGCTTGAAACAGTAGAACTAAATAGAAATAATACCAAATTGATGTGGTGAGGGTATTTGATTTAGTTCTGCTTACAGTGGTGTTGCTTAGAATGACCTTTTAATTAAATTAACTGTACATTGTCATTGTGGTTTAGGTGTTTGTTTAAACAAATGCAAATACAGAATGATATTCCGATATTTTATAAGTTATATGGTGATGTGCATGATATTTAGGCTACCACTTTACTAATCAGTCATATTTCAATGATATTCCAATTAAATGAAATATATTGTATCTATGAATTACATACATGAAGCACTCGGAATTAAAAATTACACTAGTTCAAAGAAAAATGATCGTCAAATTGCTTATCATTAAACACACTAATTTGGCAAAAAGCTATATGTATTACACCAGATTATCTATTGATATGATACTGATCTATACTCTGATATTAACGGTCGATGCAAATATAGGAAATCGAGAGTCGGTTGCGCTAAAAATCAAAATATGTGTAATTAATCCGCATCAGACTGAAGATAACGCTTTTTATAATTAGTTTTATGCAGCCTCCAGACAATGAATAAATAGCATTTATTACTGTAAGTAGTATTAATATTATTTAACATTTATAAATTGCTTGATTCATTTTATTACCATATTAGGTGTGTACCAAGAGGTTCATAAAATTCTTTAAGTATAGCAGTACGAATGTGTTACTTTTGTATACGCTGAACTTCAGGATGCGTGTCCGTATACAATAACCCTCTAGTTTAGGTTCACTATTACCTCCCTGACTCCGGAAAAGCAATCGCTGTCACATGCATAATGAATTCAAATAGGGTATCTTGTTAAGTACAAGTTGTTACAATTATTCAGTGTACAGTAACGCAGTTACGGCTGTGTAGCGGTAATTACGTTATCGATATAATTTTGAGACAAATTTGGCTACACCAAATTAAGCATTTTTTAAAATTTTTATATAAATTAATTTGGATGCACAGTTAGAATGGTTCTCAAATAATTTTATTTCTACTCACGGAGTTTAAAAGTTTGCTTTGTGAAGTGAAATTAAAAAAAAAAGAGATTTATATAAACTGTTTGAGTTACTATTGGTTGTTCATATTTAAACTAGAGTATGATCATTACAACTTTCTTTTTCTTACTTATTTATTTCCGCATAAGCTATAAGAGTGTTATGTGCCATGTTATCAATACCTAAGCACATCCTACAAGTTTTTTATAACATCTCGATGATTTTTATTTTCATTAATTTTGTATGTACGATTTTTTACGAAGCTACTTGCTTAATTGTAAACGATGTTTACGGTCTAGTGCTTTTATTTTCAAGGGGTGATTAAACATCTAAAATAAGGTCATTAACGTAAAAATATCTTAACAAAGTTGCATAATAAGATAGATATTAATGTTTAAAAAAATTGTAGCCTTTATTTATTTTTTTTAAGTGGTGATTAAGCATATTACTTTAAACAGTTTTTTAAATGTTTTTCATATATGTTGATCAAAGTTATCGCCGTGTTGTTGAACGCAAAGTCTCGCTGGACTTGTCCATGAATTGGCATAATTTACTAGGCCTTGGTCTTGCTGTCGAATTGTCGCCGCAGCTGCCCCAACGCGGTTACGAAGATCATCTAAATCAATGATATCGTTGGTGTATACCATGGTCTTCATAACGCCCCCTAAGTAGAAATCAAGGGGGTTAAGTTCGGGTGACCGAAGAGGCCATGGTATAGGACCACCTCGACCAATCAATGTTGGCGAACTAAACAATTGAAATGCGGCGGTGCGCCATCGTGCAGAAACCACATTTGTGAACGGATATTCAAAGGAACTTCTTCCAATAGTTCCATCAAATGATTCGGCGATAACACGAGATAATCATATCCATTCATTCGATTTGGCAACACAAATGGATCAATAAGTTGTCCGTTGACCAGTCCGGCCAAACAGTTATCGAAAATCTATGCTGGAAATGATTACGTCGAAAAGTTACAGACAGCAGCCTACTTAGTAAAAAAATCACTAATAACCTATCGTTTACATTTACTTTGCGCAAGTTGTTGATTAATCGTTTTAGCGTTAAAAACCTTTTTTATGGTGGTTAATCATCACTTAAAAATAAAAAATATAAAGACCACAATTTTTTTTGACATTAATATCTCACTTATTATGCAACTTTGTTAAGATATTTTTACGTTATTGACCTTATTTTAAAATGTTTAACCACTCCTTGAAAATAAAACCACAAGACCGCAAACAAGCTGTATAATTCATATTGCGGATTGGTTGTTTCTACGGGCAAGTTCATACTCTCCGCATTTTTCGTATAGAATTTATATATTTTATATATGTAGGTCTAATTAGTATCGTCATAAAGATGCCTTCATCTTTATTTTCAAAAGGAAAAATATTGCATTGAGAAAAACGTTCTGGGGATATCTGTATATTTTCACGCAAATTTTCGTGCATTTGAAAAGTTAATCTACATTCTAAATGAAATAAGTTCAATCGAAATGAAGAAAAGCTACTGGAAGCTACCCTGTCAATTTTGAGGACTGCATGACCTTCAATTGTGCTTCTCCCACTAGCATTTAAGTATTTGAACTTGTTGATTACGCGTGGAAATACCTATGCATTTGTATAAGTAAAACATCATGTATTGAGTTCTAAGTATCCTAGCCCTACAGCCTTGTCTAATTATTTTATGAATATTTCGTAGCGTGTATATTACTGTAAAAAGGCCTCAAGTGTTTTGAATATACTTGAAACGTGGGGTTCATGTTAATATCTGCGAAATTCATAAAGATATTGAAATAAAGTTTTACACGTGAGCATTAGCGACACCGGGCCATCATTGGCAGTCAATTTGAAATATACAGGATATTCCGAAAAGTTATGACGTGCTAAAGTTATATTTTTTTAAACGGCACACTTTTCACATGGGATTGTCCTGGATTCTTAGATTTAGATACAAATAAAATTCGGAATTTGAAAAACGTTTGCCTCTCGGTATTTTCAAGATCATTTAACATCGCTTATTTGCTAATTTTTATTTTATTTTAATAAGAATATATGGGTTTATTGATTGGGAAGAAAATCTGAAGAATTAAACATAATTTCATTAAGTATGATATCCAGGCTTACAAGAGAATTTAGAGGTACATGGGTTTACTATAATCATGTAAATGTGCCCATTTTGAACATCTCACCATCACCAATTAATTTTTTTTTTCAAACTCATACGTAATGTACTATATTTGGAAGAAAATATAAAAGATTGCAAATAAGCGATGTTAAATTATTTTGGAAAGACAGAGGTAAATATTTTTGAATTTCAATTTTCATTTGTGTGTAAATCCCAAACTAAATAATTTTATTTTAATTTAGATTTAGTGCTACAGTTTGTTGAAATTGTATATGGAGGACAATGCGAAAATGTAATGTATGTAATGTAATGTATGTAATGTAATGTCAAATAAGATGTTTCCTTCCCTTCATTTCACCACACTCACGACATCTCTACCGCAAGGACCTTCGAACTTTTTCGAAACCCCCTACATTGGCTCGGATACTGTGGCATCCTTGATTTACTCGTTGCTGCAACTTCCCGAGGTCATTTACATCAATGTATTCAAATATCTCCAAAGAAAGGAATCAAGAGGGTTTAAATCGGGCGATCTTGCAGGCCATGATACAGGGCCGTCCTTTCCGATGCATCTTCGCCCAAATGTTTCGTGTAAATGCTCTCTAATGTCTAATCGCAAAATGTGCCGGAGCACCATAGTGCTGGAACCACATTTGTTGCTTTTCATTCGAAGAAATGTTCTATAGAACATGTTCTGCAGAAAATTTAGGTAAGCAGCGCCTGGTAATCGGTTTGGTGAAACAACCGGATCTAGGAACCTGCCTTACAAAGTACCCATCTAAGTGTTCAACGAAAAACGTACCTAATGCCTGGATTCCATAATAATTTTCGTCGGCCAACATTCCTACGTCGGTTGATATTTTTCGAAAACTCGTCCACGGACTCTGCTCTACATTGCTAAAATTACCTCTTCTGCTTCAGTGGTGGACACCGTCCTTGATCTCCCGGAATCATGAGACTATCTCTGAAGTAAACCGGTATCACGCAATCTTAACAAAACACGAACTGAAGGGATCTGGCGATTGGGATGAGGCGTTAACATAAAAACATAGCACTTCTCTGGAATTCTCCTTAGCAAGACCATATCGAGATGCCGGGGTAAACAGGCGAGCATTGATAAAATTATGCACTAACCACTGAATGTCAACCACAAATCGCATGTATGACAGAACATATGTCGACTATGATAAGGAAATGCGAGTTTTTGCGAAAAAAAAAGATATTCGAAAAAAATGCACAAATTTTACAAAAAAAGAATAATCCTCCGTATCCCCGGGCCCGTGTTCATTAATACTTTTCTCCAAATTTTGGGACATACTGCCGCGCCGCCCTAACGTTTTTACCTAACGTTTAACCTAATATACGGAAGTAAATAAATTTGGAAGAAAATATTGATTCCTTTAACATAGACTATTGATTAATTTAAACAGGTTTACCATAGTATTCATACAAATTTAATGAGTTTTTAGATATAAATACGTAGATAATAAGGTACTAACGTTTCTTATTATGAATATGATGTTATTGCAAAGCTCATCAGTGAATTGCAGAATGCCTAATGTTATAAATTGTATATCTACTACGTTTACAGATGACATTAACACAATACAAAGTGCATATTATCTGTATATAACATCGTATTATCTGGGATCTAGGGCGTAGACGTTCTTATGTAAAAACTGTAAATTTCTGATAATTTTTGTGCATTAGTGCAAATTAATTATGTCCAGAACAAGAATTTCTCTGTAAATAAATGAATCATAATATTTATAACATTAAACTAAACAGATAAATCTCGGCTAAATAATTTACTAAATGAAAACGAAGGCTTCCACGGATAGAGTCAGTGTAAGATATACTTCTTCCGGGTTTGGACGGTGTCGTATTAGAGATAGAGGACCTGGGCGTTTTGTTCATAATCATAAGGGTCTTCTTCTCCTGAAGAAGCCTCTTATGACGGAAAAGAGGGAGAGAGAGAAGCCAAAGTTGGCACGGTAAGTCAATGGGGAAATCACGCCAGAGACAAATCCAACCAGGAGGAAGAAAGAAAGGAGAAGAAGTCGGCCAGGATTAGCACGGTAACTTAACGTGTAAACCACGTCAGAGGCGAAATTAACCAGGTAGAAGAAAGAGAAATGAAAGAAGGAGTTGGCACTGTAACTCAACATGTAAACCATGCCAGAGGCGAAAACCGACTACCGAAAAAAGGGAAACCTGAGTTGATAGGGTACAACACAGGTTTCCCTCTTTTTCTTTCCTTCTCTCTTCTAACTCTTTTACTGAAGAAGTCCCTCATGATCGTGAGCGATACGTCGAGATCCCGTATCCCTAATGTGAGACGATCCAAACTCGGAAGAAGTTTACCTTACAATTTACTGAATAAAAACATTATTAAGAGCAGAAATGTTCTAAAGTTAAACGAAAACATTATGGTAATTTCCAATTTTGTGTTGTGTAAAATTTTAATATAGGATTTTACATATTTTACCAGTTGGTATAAAAAGCAAATCTAAATGTCATCTATCACTTCAAAATCGTAGATTTAATTGTCAGATTATTATTTTTAATTTTACCGTTATTGATACGTATTAGATAAACTTCGGAAAAATGCATTTTGAAAAACGTTTCAGCGTCCGTAGAGGACTACACGTTGTAACAATTATGGGACAAAAATGGCATAAATTTCTGTTGCTATCATGGAAAAATTGGTTGCTGCAATGGCGACATCCTGTTCAAACGTTGATCGAAATATTGGCTCCTGTAGTATTCTGCGCTCTCCTAGTTTTAATCAGAAGTCTAGTGGATCCAGAAGCTCTCGATGGGCGTGTATACACACCGTTCTCCGTAAATTCTTCTTATGTTCTTCCATCGAATCTAACCATGTAAGTATAAGCTTTCCTTGTTAGATACTGAAGTCCATAACATTGAATTTTTCAATGCCTAGAGTGAATACGATATTTTGGTCTCCTTGTAAAAATCCCGTATTAACTACGATAATGACAAATTTAGCGCTAAAATACCGAATGCGTCAAGAATGTTCTTCAGATTCAGAAACATTGAACGTAGTCTTGCAAAGATATACAGCAATTAGTTATGTCGGTGTACAATTTGACGATTCTTTGGCTGCAAAATCGGACCTAGATAAGCATATGCGAGTAACTTTAAGGTTTGTTTCTATACATATTCTTGTAAACGCAACCTCATAAATACAGTTTTGAATAAAATTTCAGATTCCCTGGAGAATTACGTTCCGGATCAAGTTTGTTTTCAAATTGGTTGACATACCTTCTTTTCCCAGTGTATCAATTAGCGGGACCTAGAAATCCACCTAATAATTTCGGAGCTATGCCATGTATTCCTGTGGGATTATTTATTGTATTTTTATTAAAATTTTGAATTTCAGCTTATTATCGAGAAGGCTTTCTCACTGTACAACGTGATATAGCGATGGAAATTATAAATACTTACAACAAAGAGGAGTTACCTGAAATATTCATGAGACGATTTCCTTATCCACCTTGGATCGACGATCCCTTATTGACAGCTTTGCAGAGCTTTGTCAGCATTATTTTTATGTTAAGTTTCGTATACGCGTGTATTAATACCGTTAAAGTTATAACAAATGAAAAAGAAAAACAACTAAAAGTTAGTTCTTCCTTCTATTTATTGATCGTATTTCTAATAATGTTTATTGCGTTATTGTAGGAGGCTATGAAAATAATGGGGCTACCAAATTGGCTGCACTGGACCGCATGGTTTATGAAAATATTTTTCTTTCTTCTGATTTCTGTCATATTAATGGTAATATTATTAAAAGTCCCTTGGTATCCAGACACGTCATTCACTGTTTTTACGTTGGCGGATCCATTTGTTTTGTTTTTATTTCTTATATTCTATATCTGCGCAACGATAACCTTTTGTTTCGCAGTTAGCGTATTCTTTTCTAAGGGTAAGATCATATGATTGGAATCTACTGCATAATTTTTTATTTGTGTTATTTTCCGTTATTAAATAGCAAACACTGCAGCTACAATAGCAGGATTGGCTTGGTTTCTTTCTTATTTTCCATACATATTTTTGCAAGAGCAATACAATTCTTTGACTTTAACGCAGAAATTGTTGTCATGTCTCGGCCATAATAGCGCAATGGCGTATGGCTTTCAGTTAGTGTTGATGTATGAAGGAACTGGAGAGGGTAAGTGGTTACTCGAAAACCGCCAAATGCATCATAAAGTCATACATTTGTTGAAGGCTTAGGGTGGAGGAATATATTCAGTCCGGTAACTCCAGACGACACTCTGTCATTGGGACTAGTAATGATGATGTTGCTGGTTGATACTCTCGTTTATCTTTTGGTAGCATTATATGTCGAAGCAATATTTCCAGGAGACTATGGAGTACCACAGGTGTGGTATTTTCCTATTACACGTACATTTTGGTGTGGAGAACCTCAGTACATCGGTGAGTTTTTTATTGTTACACTTAAATATTTATTATAGCTGTTACGATTAATTTTCGATTCTACCATAGGAGTTGAAGATTTTAACAAAAATGCCATACTGGAATCGGACATTTACGAGAAGGAACCTAGCAATTTAGACGCTGGTATTCAAATCAGTCACTTGAAAAAGCAATTTACCAAACATAAGGTAGCTGTGCGGGACCTGTCTCTCAATATGTTTGAAGGACAAATTACAGTACTGCTGGGGCACAATGGTGCCGGTAAAACAACCGTAATGTCTATGTTAACCGGAATGTTACCACCGACTAGCGGAACAGCCATAGTAAACGGTTATAATATTCGAACCAATATGAAACTGGTCAGAGATAGTTTAGGCTTGTGTCCTCAGCATAATATACTTTTTGATGATTTAACAGTTGGGGAGCATTTATATTTCTTCAGCAAACTGAAAGGAATGCGCGGTGTGCAAATCGAAGCGGAAATTCAAAAATATATTAAACTTTTGGATTTGATTCCAAAGGTGTGAATGTAAAAAGATCCCTGTATCTGTATTTATTATATCTAGTATGCTATTTTAGAGAAATGCCCGATCGAGTACCTTATCCGGTGGCATGAAGAGGAAACTTTGCGTTGCTATAGCGCTGTGTGGCAAATCGAAAGTATGCATGTTTGATGAACCTACCGCAGGAATGGATCCAGCTGCTCGAAGAACATTATGGGATATAATGCAATCTCAAAAACAAGGACGCACTATACTTCTGTCTACGCACTTTATGGACGAAGCAGACTTATTAGGCGACAGAATAGCGATAATGGCAGGTGGAAGATTGCAATGTTGTGGCTCGAGTTTCTTTCTGAAGAAGAAATATGGTGCTGGTTATCATTTAGTAATAGTAAAAGCGCGACATTGTAACGTCGAAAAAGTGACTAATTTATTAAGAACTCACATTCCCAATATAGAAGTAAGTTGCATAGATAGAAATTGTTTATCTTTTACAAGAAGAAATCTTAGGTAGAAAATAATGTCGGTTCCGAACTTACCTACATACTATCCGAGGACCAATCAGCTGTCTTTGAAGAAATGTTAGGTGATCTTGAAAATAACAGCCAAAGTCTAGGAATAAATTCTTATGGTATATCATTAACAACCATGGAGGAAGTATTTATGAAGTATTCAATTAAATTTTATAATATTTTAGTTTCGTCTAATCTAATTTATTTTCTTAGAGTTGGTGCTGATCACGGCCAAGAAGAGGAAAATGACCACATCGAAATGTTAAATGGCAATAGTCACGAGAATGGAGGCTTATACAAACAAACAAACGGACACACAAATAATCCTAACTCAAGGTCTTCGGAAACCAAATGTAATTTCTCCTATGTGTAAAAATGTTCAGAGTTTCTATATACCGAGTGCAAACGCTCATGCTGCGCATAGGGAGTGTAATGTGTCGGACAAGAAATGTACTTCTCCGGTGTATCTATGTAATAGATAAAAATGAATCAAGTCATATATTCGCGAGCATCCGTTTTATTAGTAGAATAATGCGTATTCTGTTCTAACAAATTGAAACATCTAGTCGTTTCTATTACTCTTTATTAAGCTTATCCGCAGCTGGCAAGAATTCACTCTGTATATACAGCCGGTGACATCATTATTAGGCACCCTTATAAATTGGAGTTATATAAAGTCTGAAAAATGCGAAAATAAAACAAACGTAATATATGCAAATCTTTATTGAATGTAACACAAATATTAATATTTTGTTGGCCTTCATGTGCCTTTATGACAGCGTTTATGCGTTTTGGCATGCTTGGAACTAATTTTGACATGATGCCTGCTTCCAGTTCTGGCTTCGACTTGCATTTGTGTTCAGCTACTTTTTGCTTTATGATAGGCCACAAATGCTCGATAGGGCTAAGATCTGGGCTTTGTGCTGGCCAATCCAAAAGCTTAAGACAATTTTACAACCCGCACAGATAGAATAATTCGAAATACATGATAATGTGCGATTTATGAATGGCGATTATAATAAATGTCAAACACACATCACTGTACACATGCGTAGTCAATCAATAAAGAAAGAAATTTCGTCATTCCCCCTCCTTTAAATACCATTTGCAGTTCTAGGAACTACCAGGACTAGACCGCTATTGTCTTATTACCATAATACTGAGAAATCGTAGGGGTGCCTAATAATTATGTCACCGGCTGTATGTAACACGATCTAGTTAACATTGAAATTTTACAAATTTCTTAAGGAAAAGTGAAACACCAATTTAAAAAACTTGAAGTCGGCTTTAACTATTTGAGCATTACACGACATAATGGCAAATCACAACACAAAGTGAACACACTGCTCAATAAAAATATATTGCAAAAATAAAATATCATATGTTTCGCTATCACAATAGCATCGTCAGATTTAGACTAGTATCGTCACATTATATTTCTGTGTCTTATTCGCAGACGCAAACTGGGGATACGCTTAAACCTATAATATCATTTAAAATTGATAAAAAGTGTGGAGTGTATCTATATACAGTGCGGTAGCTGTGAGTAGGTTTATGTGGGACAAAATGGTAGAGATTTCCAGACTAGAGTTAGGGAACATTACCCTAGTTTCAGACTAAAGAAGGCTGAGTCAATGTATGCGAACCATATCCTGGATAAGAAACAGAAAGATATAAAAATTTTACGTATTTGTGACAAGGCTCCTAGATTGAATTGTTTAGAGATATTAGAAACTAACAGGCATACACATTCAAACACACATATATTGCTTAATGACCAAGTAGAATTAAGTTACTTCCACTATTAAACACTTTTAGTAAGCAATGATGTTATAGGTTTAAGCGTATTGTTTGCCTCTGTCAGTAAGATACAGAAATGTATATTGCAAAATGTGACAATACTAATCTAAATCTGACGATGCTACTGTGATAGGGAAATATATGTTATTTTATTTTTACAATACGGGGTGTGTAAATTAAGTAATGAGACTGATAACGTAGCGTTTGATATGGCAACACGGGAAGCACGGGATATGGAGTGGCGACAAGTGGACATTGTAATACGCGTTCAGTGCAACTTTGAACTCGATCAAGTCATTTGGTTGTCCGTTGTCGGTTTTTCCATGAACCCGGTTTTCGTAGTACGTTCTACAAATAAAAGACATCAATTTCGAGCAACGGTGTGCTATCAGGTTTTGCTTCAGACTTGGGCAAAGTGCAACAGAAACTTTTGCAAAACTTCAGCAGGCCTACGGAGACACTGTTTTGCCAAACGTCCAGGTTTTTCGGTTGTTTAAGACATTTTCAGAAGGAAAAGAGTCGATGGGAGATGACCCACGCAGCGTAATACCTTCAACCGCATGAACCGATGGCAATGTCGACAAAATCCGTGATCTTGTGCGTTCAGATCGTCGGTTGACGGTCAGAATGATCGGGGAGCAGTTGAATGTCTCACACCACCGTTCATCAAGTTTTGACAAATGAATTGGGAATAAGAACGATCTGCTTGAAAATGGTTCCAAAAACCTTTCTCGGGAACATAAGCACATCAGTAGAGAAAGGTGCCTTGACTTTTTGGAATTGATTGAAAATAATGAAAATTTTTTGGAACGTATCATTACTGGTGATGAGAGTTGGGTGTTCGAGTATGACCCCGAAACAAAACTTAAGAGCATGGAAGGGTGCCAAAGGCTCTCCAAACCCAAGAAAGCAAGAATGAGCAAATCAAAGATCAAGAGCATGCTGATTTGTTTCTTTGATAGCCAGGGAATCGTTCACAAAGAGTTCGTGCGTCAAGGTCAGAGATCAACATTTTTACCGAGAGCTTCTCGAAAGACTCCGAAAAAGGGTCATGCGTGTGAGACCAAACATCAAGAACGATTGAATCCAGTATCATGGCAATGCGCCTTGTCATACAACAATTTCCATAAACGGTTTTTTGGTCAGTAAAAATATTTCTGTGGCTCCTCGGCCTCCTTATTCACCTGACTTGTGTCCTTATGACTTTTTTCTCTTCCCAATATTGAGAATTCATTTGAAGGGGCATTATTTTGGGACACTCGAAAACATTCAAACGGCTGTAACCGACCAGCTAAATGCGATTCCAATATCCGAGTTTCACCGCTGCTATGAGGAATGGAAGAACTGTCTCCAACGCTGTGTGGCTTCCCAAGGGAGTTATTTTGAGGGACACAACGTTCAATCGTAATTATATTCAAATAAAAAAAAATATCAGTCTCATTGCATAATTTACACACCCCGTATATTTTTATTGAGCAGTGTGTTCACTTTGTGTTGTGATTTGTTATTGTGGAATCCCAATAGTAAACATTATTCGCCACATTTCATTGCCATTCGAATACCTTTTATCTTATTCTAGTATTCCTTTTAGTTGAATTAGTTGTGACATAATCGTCTCTTACCGTTGTCTTTTACTAAAGTTTCTCCAAAAAAATTAAATTTAAATATCAAAATCGTGTGTTTAATTGCAACATAATGCAATATGTTCATTATATTAAGTTTTATAGTGGCCTCATATAATGCTGATATTGCATACGTTTATTGCAGTGAATATTAAAGAAAACCATTTCCTTACTGGCTGGGCTTTATGGAGAAATCATTTGATAGCTATGCTAATGAAGAAGGTCCTCTCAACTATGCGAACCTGGATTCTTTTTTTAATACAGAATATTATTCCCGTAGCCTTTTTAATTATCGCGATTATTGTGGCCAAGCAAATGTATTCGGCAAACGATTTGCCCAATTTGGACATAAAGTTGGATTATTACGACAATCCGGTCACAGTTATAGCTACGAATAACATAAATAACACATTCTATCATCAATATAGGCAGTTATTAGAAAGTGAGAATAGAGTATTAATAGATTGGGGCACTGACGATATGAATGAACACATGCTTAATGCGGTAAAAAATTAATACATATATTAAGAACTCCATATACCTCTGGTCTTCTAATAAGTTGTAGACAGATACCAATGTTCACATTATGTTTGCTCTTAGTACCAAAAAGATCATTCTTTTGTCTAAAACCAATAATTTCCTGTTAGTTTTTCTTTAAAGCAGAAATTCAGAGTTTCGTCCAAAATTACAGCTTACAAAATGTGACCGGATGTTTATGGAATGTATTTGGCATTATATTTTTCCTAATTAACTATATTTTTAGACTATAGAGAATACTGCGCGAGTCAGAATGCGGTACATCATAGGAGCAACGTTTTTAGATGTGAATAATACAATGACTGCCTGGTTTAATAACGAACCTTTTCACTCACCACCCTTAGCTTTGCAATACGCAATTAATACTGTTGTAAAGATAAAAGTGGGACCCGATTATTCCATAGAATTCAGCAATTTTCCGCTACCATATACAATAGATACAAAGGTAAGATGTATATTGAAATAAGACCCGGTGATTTCTTCACATCTAATTGAAATTCTTAGTTTGCCAAGTTAGCGCAAGGAAGTAACATGGGCTTTCAACTTGCCTTTAACATAGCCTTCAGTATGGCCTTTGTGTCATCTTTTTACGTACTCTTCTATGTGAGGGAACGCGTAAATAAGTCCAAACACCTGCAATTTGTTTCTGGAGCTAAAGTTTCTTCATTTTGGCTAGTGGCTTTTCTTTGGGATTACATCACCTTTCTCTTTACAGCATTATGTCTAATCATAACACTTGTTTGTTTTCAAGAAGATGGGTTTAAAACAGGAACTGAATTAGGTAAATAAATCTTTTTCAAGCTTACGGATTTCAATTAAATGTATACAAATTTCAGGGCGCATATTTGCTATTCTTATGTTTTTCGGATTTGCTATGCTTCCGTGGATGTACATAGCATCGTTTTTCTTTACTATACCATCAAGTGGATACACAAGGATGACTTTAATAAGCATATTTTTGGGTGAGATTTTAAAATATTTTTATACTGAGTACAAACATAGATAAAATATAATTTTTCTACTTCTCAGGTGTTGCTGGGTTTATGGTGGTTCAAGTGTTATCGGTTGAAGAATTAGACTTGGAATACGTTGCTCATGGTTTGCATTGGGGTTTTCTACTCGTCCCACATTATGCTCTAGCAAATGCCATTAATACAGTTAACCTAATTTTTTCCACGCACCAGCTTTGTAATGCAGTGATTGAACTTGGCGATAGTTTATTAAACAATACAGTGCTACCAGGAGGCACCATTATAGACTATGCATGTTTCATACAGCCAGATAGATGTTGTGGTAGGTATTCGTATTAAAATCGGATGCAAAAGAGTCGAACTTATCAAAATGTACGCTCCGAGATGTACGATTAAGAAATTTTGCATTACTGTGACATTACAATTTGTATTTAATTTTATTTAAGTAAAGAAACCTCGTATTTCTAACATGACAATTTTTATTACAGACATCGAAAATAATTATTTTTCCTGGGACAACGGAATAGGACGGAATGTTATTTACATGTCCGTAGTAGGCGTCGTGTTATTCGCATTACTACTAATGCACGAATACAGAGTCTTCGATCGGTTGATATACTGTTTCAGGAAGCAAACTGTGGTAATTCCTAAAGAAGAGGGAACTGAAGACAGCGATGTTTTAGAGGAAAAGCGCAGAATACAAAACGGTGAAATATCCCAAAAGGACCATTGCGTACTTTTAAAAGACGTAACGAAATACTATGGCAATTTCCTTGCTGTTAATAGGCTCTCTTTGGGCATTAAAGAATACGAATGTTTTGGTTTGTTGGGGATAAACGGCGCCGGCAAAACATCCACGTTTAAAATGATGACCGGAGATGTAAAAATCTCATATGGCGATGGTTGGATTAATCAAATGAACTTGAAGAACGAAATGAAAAGCGTACACAAATACATTGGCTATTGCCCCCAATTTGATGCTTTACTTGATGACTTAACGGGAAAAGAAACGCTTATTATGTACTCTCTCTTGCGCGGTGTTCCACTGAGAGATAGCTGGAATATAGCTGAAGAATTGGCGAAAGATTTTGATTTCTATAGACATCTTAATAAACAAGTTAAGAATTACAGTGGAGGCAACAAAAGAAAGTTAAGTGCAGCACTAGCATTAATTGGAGACCCACCAATAATATTTTTGGATGAACCTACAACAGGTATAGTATTGAGCATACCGAAACAATCTAGATATATTTTTACGACGTATGCTTGTAGGGATGGATCCGGCTACCAAACGGAACCTTTGGGACACACTTTGCAAGATCAGAGACAACGGAAAATGCTTGGTACTAACTTCGCACAGTATGGAGGAATGCGAAGCTCTCTGCACACGTTTGGCCATTATGGTGAATGGAACATTCAAATGTCTGGGTTCTACACAACACCTAAAGAGCAGATTCTCCGAAGGCTACATGTTGACTATCAAAGTTCGTAAAATAAATGCAGATATACCAGAAGAATCGAGAAACCTGGAAGAAATCGAAAAACTAGTCAAAACTAATTTCCCCAGTGCCATCCGTAAAGAAACCCATCAAGAATTAGTGACCTATTTCATATCAGACGTATCCCTGCCGTGGTCGAAAATGTTTGGCATTATGGAGAAAGGCAAGAAAGCTATTGACGTAATAGAAGATTATTCGTTAGGACAATCAAGTTTAGAACAGGTTTGGATTTTTAAAAGCTCCCGCAAATGTTTTTTTTATATTGTATAACTTTTAGGTATTTTTACTGTTTACAAAGCACCAGAGGGAACAAGATGATTGTTAAGAATCTGAAGTGATGCTTAGGGCATGTTTTATAATGTGATATATAATGGAGAAGAATGTATTTTTATGATAATAAGTGCAACATGATTTGTGAAACCAAAGTATTTATATTTTGTAGTTATTAAGCGAATATGTATCGTGAAAATATATTATTTATTTGATAACTAATTAGTTTGTATAGGCAATTGAAATTAAACCTGATATTTAAAATTGAAAGAATACTTGGAAACTTATAAGTTGGTTTCCTATTTGCGCATCATTCCAGTGAATCCTCGAACACAGTCTATGGTGGAACGAACGCTTATGATTACAAAAAATCGCATCTTTCCCTGTGTTGAATGGCACGAAGGTGGGCTGCGAATTTACGTGCGTTACTAGATTTCTCATTACAGAATTCCAATCGAATACCTCATTTCCCTCTTTTGTCTAATGGAAACATTATTTTTATTGTTCGAATAGGGAAGTCGGTATTACTCACGCATAATAAACAGGTTCTAAACACTGCAGAGTATATCCATAGAAGTCGGCGAACTCCATACCGGGTTATAACTAAGTAGGGGATTGTCCCTTAAAAGTCGATTCAAACGCGTCGTCGAAACAAAGTGACAAACAAAAATGCTCGCACAATCAACAATCGACAATACTCGCAACATGATGGCCTATGTAAAACCACTATATGGAATGCTAATACGGTCTCTTTAAAAACTTTTAATAGCTACAGAGGGTTTTAATTTAAATGCAGCTATTGTTTCGCGCAACCTTGGCGTTGGTTGTTAAAGTAGCACGTCCAGACCATAAATAGATCAGCTCTGGTTGTCCGTTTCTTCTTTTATTATACTTCGTGCACGTTTATATATAGAGAGACATAATTTCCAAATGTAGGAAGTTGCAGTATAAAGGGACTATAATATACTATTAGTATACCAATAGAATAGGAAAAATAGTAAAAGACATTTTTCATAATAGAGAAAATTGATAAGTTACTGGTAAGAAAATCAGATATGTGTAATTGTATATTAAATTGTTCAATTATGCATTTAAAAAGATACGTATCCACCTTTAGTGTGATGATAAAACAAAATACAGAGATATCAAAAAGTAGAAAATAGTTGGCAGGCCTTAAAAAATAAGTTAACTAATAGAAGTTCAGTAGCGCCACAAAGAATACGAATTTTGGGATGGAGAAACCAGAAATTTAATTAAAACAACTATAGATTGTCTCAACCTCCGTATGCAGTGCGGGATATAATAGCAACTTTTATTTCTTATCGTTATCATCGTAGTTTTAAAATATCTTTCGAGCGTGCACAGGGTAATATGGATATTTTTCTTGATTTTTTGAAATTTTGTAATCTATACATTTAATTACAGTTTTCATTGCATTAATGGAGCCTGTAGGGAGAAAATGGCGTAACGGCGAAAAATTTAGCCCGAACGAGAAGTGTATGATTGCAAATGTTTTAAATTATTTTAATAAAACTATGAATGGGAGTGCTGCCGTTCAAGAAGCAAGTATTGGTTTGGGTTACTCAGAGCGTGCAATATATAATATAAAACAGACGCAACAAACTAGTTCATTATCAAGTCCAAAAAACCCCAAGAAAAGGAAAGGCATACAACTAAATGACCGATTACAAACATATGACGAG